>JABASL010001139.1:0-12020 GCA_019775825.1 Neanura muscorum | reverse complement strand
TGCTTGTTACAAATCCCTATTCTTTGCCTTCTCAATCGCTTCAAGCTCGTTATTACTTGGTTGAAGAGATCCCAGGAGCTTAGGAACATGTTTTCAATTTGAAAAACTTAGGTTCCATGGCGGTCTACTTTGAAATCGTCTCCATTTCAAAAAAATAACTTTGAATCTCCCTCTCCTTTTTGTTCTTTTAATCAAGAACCCTTTGATGACACACAACTCGTCAAATCCTTCTCAAATCTAATTGTACTTCCCAGGTGACATTTAATCCAACTCAGGATTAGCTTCTCGGCTTTGGAATTTTCAATGTCGCTAATTAACGATTCATATCTTGAACATTCTACACTACAAAAGTTTTTCCTCTACGTTCAAACAACATCAAAACTTACATCCCTTCTGCTCGAAAAATCAATGTAGGCTTTCCTAAAGCCCCGAATTTTAAAAGGTTCAAAGGCTAAAAGCTCTTAACAACTTACGAACTTAAACATTTCGAACTTAAAAAATTTAGCCTAAACTTAATTGATTTCAATTAATATTTCAAAAATTTTCAACATTAGCCTTTTAATGGCTTCCATTCAAAAATTAATGCTCATCCATTTCTTTTTATCTTCTAATGGTTCCAAATTGAGTTCAAATAAAATATAAATTTTCTGCTGAATTTAAAACTTAAAAATTTAAAAACGTTTAAAAGGTTCTTTTATTTTTTATAGTTGCTCTCAAAAGTGACTGGGTAACAGTCATTTTTTTTATAATAAACCGTTCTAAAACGCGTACAGGAAAGTAGCGTAAGTGGAACAACCATGAGCCAGGACGGCCTTACCTAGAATGAAGACATTACCACGGACTAGTTACAAGGGAGGGACGTTTTATCGAAGCTGTATCGTGTGCTTTTTAGAGTGACTTTCCGAAAACCGTGTTAGAACGGGCGTAGAAGTGTGGCAGGCAGACAAGGCCTAATAATGTGGTGGTGAACATATGGAAGAGTCATGTCGTTATGTAATTTTGAACTTTTTTTTGGCCCTAAAGCGGAGGTCTATTTTTAGGTTTAGGTTAGGGTTAAATTAGGTTCATGAGTTTTTTTTTGGTTTTCTGTTAGGTTTATGGTTTTTGTTTTGTTTTCTGTTAGGTTTATGCATAGATCAATGAATTGATTGAATTTGTTTCTCTCGATAAGAGGAACAAGATTTGTTGGAGTCATTTTTGATGTTCCCTCTCAAAAATTATTCACCTTGAACTTCGACCCGTAAGGAGTTGACCCAGGTTAACCATATTCAATAGTGAATATTCAATAGTTAACGGTGTAAAACCCGTACCGTTCATAACAGAAAAGAGATTAGAAATTCGTACAGGTTTTCCTGATATATGTGTGAGTACGGGCGACAGACGACAGGCAAACGGATCGTACGACTGCATAAAGTAGCTACACTACTTAAATATGTACAGGATTGTGGGAATATAATTGAAAAATCATAATATTCAATAGTGAATATTCAATAGTGAATATTCAATAGTTAACAGTGTAAAACCCGTACCGTTCATAACAGAAAACAGATTAGAAATTCGTACAGCTTCTCCTGATATATGTGTGAGTACGGGCGACAGACGACCGGCAAACGGATTGTACGACTGCATAAAGTAGCTACACTACTTAAATATGTACAGGATTGTGGGAATATAATTGAAAAATCGTTAAAAGAAAAGTTAAAGAAAATCCTAACTTTAATTGTGTTTAATAAATCGAAGGCTGGATTAATCCTTGATTAAGTATGGGTACCTTGGTGTGTCAGATTAAAGTCAGCNAAGAAAATCCTAACTTTCATTGTGTTTAATAAATCGAAGGCTGGATTAATCCTTGATTAAGTATGGGTACCTTGGTGTGTCAGATTAAAGTCAGCATTTTTTTTGTAGTGGTTGAACCGGTAAAGTTTGAATTGGATATTAATTGTTTGAATCATCTTCAGAGTGTCCATCTTGATTATTGATTAAGAATTGTGATTGAGCTGTTTAGTCAAAGTGTGGTTTGGGATGAAGGATGGTGGTAAAAGGATTATTAACAATTGAAACTGATTATGTTGTGCCTATTTTAAAATAGAATTCATTCAAAACGTTTCAAATGATCATTATGGAGGAGGGCTAATGAAGATGTGCTCACTCACGTACTTCCTATGGACCAAATTTAATAAAAAAAAAATCAAAAATGACCTCATGCTGGGCTTCCATCCCTTTCTAAATGTTACAATCACATTAGAATCCAATTAGGATAAGCATAGGAAGCATTTCAAAAATTCTCAAGCGCTTTCTGTTCGGATTCTGTTCAACGGATTCAGAAACGTTTCACCTCAGCTTGGTGAAATCATCCTGGGGATAATGTGCTCCGGTCAACTTTTTAGGAAGTTTGCTTTTTATTGATCAGAAATTTTTTTGATCATAGGAAATTTTTGGTATAAAGTGAAATTATTCGAAATTTTTTATTAAAAGTAAACTTGTATTATAAATTAAAATTAGGTTCCTAAAATCTTTTAATAAATTTGTCGTATAAATTATTCTTGCTTTCTTCTAAATCCGGGAGAATTTTTTTTTGTGTAAGAATGGCTTGATATTTCTTCAAGTAATAAATAAGTAAGAAAATAAGTTTGAGTTTGGGGTCAGCAGGGGGTTAGACTGATTGGGCAATAATGGATTCCCCACGGGGAGATAGGGGGTCTCAATTTCATCCTGTCTTGATCCACATCATCACTATATGACGATTCTAATACGAAAAACTTCATGGGTCCTATAGCCCTTCTAAGCCAAAAAAAATCTAAAAGCAACGAGGAAGAACCCAGCCCACCAAAGTAGATTTCCATGCACTGTTATATGTCCCACAACGCAACATCTTCATCAAAGCTTCCAAAATGTTTAGACAATTTTTCCAAATAATCGTAAATCTAATTACAATGACATTCTAATGTACTTTGAGATTTCTAACTACACAAAAATTATTGTCATAATTAATTTACAGTGATAATATTACAGGATTACTACTTTAAAAGTCCAATAATAGCAAAAAATTCAAGAAGCCAGCATGACCTTGAACTGAGCCGATAGAACAGGCTGGGCCCATGTGAAAGTAGAATACTCCAAGTGAGTTAGTCAAACCCGGCAACCTGACCTTCGGCGTACCCTTGGCTGGCCCCGGGTCAACGTAGAAGAGGCCAAGTCAGTTAGTCGAAGCCCCCAACCTGACCTTCGGCGGATCCTATCAGGCTGACCCAGGTGAAAGTAGAATACTCCAAGTGAGTTAGTCAAACCCGGCAACCTGACCTTCAGCGTACCCTTGGCTGGCCCCGGGTCAACGTAGAAGAGGCCAAGTCAGTTAGTCGAAGCCCCCAACCTGACCTTCTGCGGATCCTATCAGGCTGACCCAGGTGAAAGTAGAAGAGCCCAAGTCAGTTAGTCGAATCTGGCAGCCTGAAATTTGGCGGATCCTAGTGGGCTGGCCCCGGGTCAACGTAGAAGAGCCCAAGGCAGTTAGTCGAAGCCCCCCGCCTGACCTTCGGCGTACCCTGGGCTGGCCCCAGTTCAGCATAGAAAAGCCCTAGTCAGTTAGCCGAAGCCCCCACCCTGACCTTCGGCGAATCTTAACGGGCTGGCCCCCGCTAAACTAAGGTTTAGCTTCACGCTACGACCTTTTCGCTTCTTCTTGCTCCAATTTTGGCTATTTCTACTGAAACAATACTCAGTTTCTCATCTTCTGGACCCCGCATCTCCCATAATTTTCGTCGTCCAGCCAAATTTATTACTTTACGACCTCTCCCAATTTCTCAGATTCCGTCCATACTCACATTACACCATTTTTCTCAAAAAAATCCATTCAAAAAATCCAAAAAAAAATCCAAAAACTGAAAAATAACACAAAAACAAAGTCTCTGCATCACAAGATATTAAACACTGAAGAAGGCCGGACGGCCGAAACGTCTACCAGAAAAGTGAAAATAAGTTAAAGTGAAACTTTCTAAAAAAAATTTGGATTCCATATCCCGGTGAGTATTCCTAACAAGTAATTCCATTCTAAGGTTTAGCTTTACCCCGAGATAATATTTATGATCATGTTATGATCATTTGTGAATGATCGATCGATTAATTTGCTTGAGTTTGATTCAGATTTTGAATTTTAGCGGAGAAAGTGTGTTAATTTTGATTTAATTGTGCTAATAGTGGAATTCATATTTAAAGATTTATGTTTGACAATGATGTTTGATGGAGAGTGAATGAGTAGTTAAAATAATTATTTATTGTGGTTGTGCTAACCAAAATTCTTATTGTACTAGTCTAATGTTTAATAATTGAAGTGAGTAGTTGAGAATTGGGTTGATTTGAGTTAGTTAAAAATAATTGTATTGTTTTCCATTGTTGTGTGATGAGCAGAGCACGCAAATGGTCGTTTTAATAATGTTCTACTTGGAAACCCCTTTGTCACGCTCCGTCCTTCATTTCTTTGATCCGAGACTCAAAATTGCCACGCAAGAGATCACTATCTTCATGACGTCCATTTTGCAGATTGAGACGTTTTCTTGCCACATCTTTTTTCAATCTGATACAAAGCCATTAATAAACACTTGCTACGAAACTAAATACCCAAAATCACCCACCCACCCACAGTTTTTGCCAAATTTACAAAGGTGCATCGACTCGAAGCCAAAGAACCGTTCATTCAAAATCTCCGCATCCACAATCACGTCTCCATCCCACCAATTATCACCATGCACATGCACATCAAGTTCATCAAGGCACAATGACAGGACTTCATTGTCACAAGCCCTAAAACATAAACCTAACACCCTAACTAACCCTAACCGTAACCCTAAAACGCTTCCGATAAACAATGTTCATTCAAAATCTCCGCATCCACAATCACGTCTCCATCCCACCAATTATCACCATGCACATGCACATCAAGTTCATCAAGGCACAATGACAGGACTTCATTGTCACATGCCCTAAAACATAAACCTAAAACCCTAACTAACCCTAAAACGCTTCCGATAAACAAAAATGGAACTTGTAGACAAGAAATATATAGCTGGGTCCATCGGTAGTTGGTCAATTTTGGCTGGCTTAAGCCACATCACGGAACTGGTTATCCTTACAACTAACCTAACGAACCTAACCCTAGCCTGACTTAAAACCTAACCTAACATTAGGCTACCTGACGATAAACTTCGACATATGGATTATCAGCCATGATCAGCCTGTCGGTTGATAAACCATGGCATGTGGTGAGAAGTCCTTAGACTTCCATGATTCCAAGTTCTGCTTGTGCGCAGAAGCATTAGGTTTGCTGCAATCGTCGACTGCGCATGAGCGATAAATAAAGCTAGGCAGTAATTCGTGCGTGCGCAGAAGCGGTAAGATACGAATTCGAGATTTAGTGAGTGCGTAGAAGCGTCAATTCAAGGAATTATGGAATTACGCACTGGCGCAAAAGCGTTACTGACAGGAATTTGAAGTATGGAGTGTGCGCAAGCGTTAAACTTGGGATTTTTGACTGAAACAAATTTTTGACAATGTCTAATTGGAGATTTCTGGTTTAAAAAAAAACGTATTGTTTTGAAAATTGTATTGAAAGAGAATAAATTTTGTTGAATGGTGGTGGTTGTAAGTTTATTTGGTGCTTAACCTTATTAAAAAAGAAAAGGAAGAGGATGGCGGAGGACGTGTAGATAAGAATTTGTTTAAAAAGGCGTTTGGGCCTCATTTCCTCTTCTTTTTTGGCGGGAGTTGGTGGGGCTGTTGAAGGGAAAAAGTCCAATTTCCTCCTTGTCACGAGCTTTGATATCCAATTTATAGATGGGCCACGCACTCCCCTTCTCCACTTTCACTCCCTTTCACTTCGCCTTTGAAAAAGAGATCGTGGACCATGGACCCACCAGTCACCACGACAACCAGATATCCACAAATCCCTTCTCTTTCCGCCAATCCACGTATTTCAGTTTCTACTTTCACCGAATCAAAAAACTTATTCCAATACACTCCCACTCGGAAATTACTTTCACTTTCTCCCTAATTTCACTGTCGGAAAAACATACAAAAAATAAACTTTGTAACGTTCTAACCCTCAAATAAACTACATTCTCGGGCTTATCACAGATTCTTACTCAATTCCAAAAATTTCAAAATTAAAATTCAAAATGTAACTATAACAAAATTTGCTAATATTTTGAAAATTTTATCGAACCCTCTTGTGTAGGGTAATAAAATCTCCTAAAATGATCAAAGGCTTCTTGGCCAAGTTCTTGACCTATGACCTGCTGTAATCTTAACGTAGAAGCACAAGATGTGGCTGGGGGAGTGCATGCAAACTTGACGTAGGTCAGATAATCTAGGTCATGTAAGGTCAAGAATCAGGGACTGACACCATTGACCTAAAGTCCAGGTTAAGATTGTTGAAGGGAATGTGGATTGTCTTGAATTTTAAAACGTAGGAGCACTATTATTAAAATATCATTCTTATTGTCACAAATTAGAAATTACGATTACCGGTCGAAGCCAATGGGGTTTTGTTTGTAGGGTTAGGTTAGTTTTAGTTTGTAGGTTTAACTCAGGGTTAGTTTTTAGGTTTAGGTCAGGTTTAGTTTGTAGGTGTAGGTTTAAGTTAGGGTTAGTTTGTACGTTTAGGTTAGTTCTAGTTTGTAGGGATAGGTTAGGTTTAGTTTGTAGGTTTAAGTTAGGTTTAGTTTGTAGGTTTAGGTTAGGTTTAGTTTGTAGGTTTAAGTTAGGTTTAGTTTGTATGTTTAGGTTAGTTTTAGTTTGTAGGTTTATGTTAGGTTTAGTTTGTAGGTTTAGGTTGTAGGTGTAGGTTTAAGTTAGGTTTAGTTTGTAGGTTTAGGTTGTAGGTGTAGGTTTAAGTTAGGTTTAGTTTGTAGGTGTAGGTTTAAGTTAGGGTTAGTTTGTACGTTTAGGTTAGTTTTAGTTTGTAGGTTTATGTTAGGTTTAGTTTGTAGGTTTAGGTTGTAGTTGTAGGTTTAAGTTAGGTTTAGTTTGTAGGTTTAGGTTAGGTTTAGTTTGTAGGTTTAAGTTAGGTTTAGTTTGTATGTTTAGGTTAGTTTTAGTTTGTAGGTTTATGTTAGGTTTAGTTTGTAGGTTTAGGTTGTAGGTGTAGGTTTAAGTTAGGTTTAGTTTGTAGGTTTAAGTTAGGTTTAGTTTGTAGGTGTAGGTTGTAGGTGTAGGTGTAGGTTTAAGTTAGGGTTAGTTTGTACGTTTAGGTTAGTTTTAGTTTGTAGGTTTATGTTAGGTTTAGTTTGTAGGTTTATGTTAGGTTTAGTTTGTAGGTTTATGTTAGGTTTAGTTTGTAGGTTTAGGTTGTAGGTGTAGGTTTAGTTTGTAGGTTTAGGTTAGGTTTAAGTTAGGTTTAGTTTGTATGTTTAGGTTAGTTTTAGTTTGTACGTTTAGGTGAGTTTTAGTTTGTATAGGTCCAGGTTTAGCTTGTATGTTTTTCGAAAAAGTTGTGCCTGAAGCGTTGAAATTTGGTTGAAATTGGCGACATTAGATTAACTTGTAGTGGTGGGTGTCCCCTACCATTGTGGAATTTGAGGCTGAGGTGCCCTAAGACAACTTTGTGTGTGGAAACGCCTCATCATCGGAAATCGTTTAGAAGCTCGTCTCCCCTCAAATCACGGTCATGTCAGATGAGGGAACTGAGAAGCCACGGCCTCCGAACGGCGTCTTCCCTTTTTACCAACTTTCTCTTCCTTCTCTCCTTGCCCTTTCACTAACTCAATCCACTTCCTTCATCCGTCTACAACGCCACAGCGATTCTGGCAGCGATTACTCCCCAGCTCTACTTTACGCCTCAATTCATCTCCCAGATGATTTCCGCTCCTTTTCTAAGGAATGGGTCCTCAAGTTCTACTGAGCAGCAGCAAAAAGCACCATTGTCGCCAACAAACCGACAAACCAACTCAACAACCAAACGACAAAATTATCCCCATTTTTTCAGAATTTCATTCTGAATTTCAGAATTTTATTCTCTAATTTTTAAGCCCATTATCTTAGTTAATTTCAGCTTAACTAACAGCTTTAACTGAAATTTCAATGAATCTCGACACACATCACACAATATCTTTGTCGTAGAATTTTGTCCTAAAATTTTGGAGATTCGAGGGTGATATTACAGTGGGAGGCCTCAGCATGTTGGTTTTATTGTTTGCACAGGGTGTAAAATACATACGTTTTAGCAAATGTGCCAATAAGAGAAACATTAAAATTGGCAATGGAAATTGCAATGAAAAGAGGGGAAGTTGAAGGTAGAAATTAATGGGGTGTTTTTTGCTAAATATTAATTGCCAAAAATTTACTTGTTTGTCTTAATGTATAATTTATGGCCGTCCACACACAATGGCAAACAGGTTGAGAAAGGTAAATCAAATGCGGCTGTTGCGTTTTCGTAACATGCCAGCCGACTACCCCAAGCCGAGGCTCCAATATCTTGATATTTCAGTTTTTTTTTACGTTTTCAACGTTTTTGGTTTGAATTTCGTGCTATGTCTCCGTGCATTACTTCCGAATAACCTACCCTAATTTAAAACAGAATATGAAATAATTACCACCTTTAAGATTGAAGGCACTTAAAAACTCACAAGGGGATACAAAATCTTTCACCTTTCTCTACTTTGGCCTCTGTTTTTTCTTGACTAAGTTCCAAAAAAGTATGGCATGACATGGACAGGAAACTCGAGAAAATTTATGCACGTGATTGACTCTTTTATGCATTTTCAGAGAATAATTTAGACGGTTAAAGCAATTAACGTCAAGAGTAATTAATATTCCTTACCAGAATTTGTAAAAAATCCTAACAGTCAAAACTTGTTTAATTTACCAGAATTTTTGTCAAATTCCAACTGATGCTTAACTCGAAAGTAACATGAGATTGTCAATAGATTCGACAAAATGTATGAAACGAAGCCTCACGAGGCAGACATCAAGTTTAAAACCAGGGTCAACTAGGGTCAGTGTCCAATTCCAGGTTAACCCCTGGCTTCAAGCCAGGGTTAACTCTAGTTTATCGTCATAGTTAACTGGGGTTAACTCCAGAGGTTGGCGCCGTTCAATTTTAGTGCATCGCCAGGGTCAACTGGGTTGAACTCCATGTTGGCGCCAGGCGGAAGTCAAATGGGTTCAGTTTCAGCTTAAAACTAAGGTCAACTGGTATTAACTCCAGCTTGACGCCGGGGTGAACTGTAGCGCCAGAGTGAACTGGTGTAACCTAAACTAATGTAACCTAAGCCTAACCAACAGCTCCCGGGTGAACTGGGTTAACTCCAGCTTGGTGCCAAGTTGAAGTGGGTTAACTCCAACTTGGTGCCAGGTTGAAGTTGGTTAACTCCAGGTTGGTGCTAGGTTGAAGTGGGTTAACTCCAGCTTGGTGCCAGGTTGAAGTAGGTTAACTCCAGCTTGGTGCCAGGTTGAAGTGGGTTATATTCCAGCAGGTTCAGCACCAGCTTAACGCCACGGTCAACTGGATTAACTCGCACTGCAGCTTAACGCCACGGTCAACTGGGTTAACTCCGGCTTGACGCCAGGCTGAAGTAGATTCAACTCCAGTTTGGCACCTGGGTTGAAGTGGGTTCACCTCCACCTTAACGCCACGGTCACGGTCAAATGGGTTACTTCCAGCCTGGCGCCAGGTGGAAGTGGGTTCTACCCCAGCTTAAAACTATAGTGACCGAGGATGGAGCCCAGCTTAACCCCAAGGGGTTAACTGGGGTTAACCGTTCCCAGGGCAAGGAGACTCAAAACCGGGAATGAATAAATTGGATATTTTTGGGTGGAATTGTACATACGTTGTTGGTGACACCATTGAGCATGTTGTTATTATAATTTGTGGAGGTCGAGTGGGTTTTGAAGAGAATGGTGGTAGTGGCGCTAGAATATAAATTTTGAATTTTATGGTATACCGCCGTAGTTGTTCCTTATCTAGGGTTATCACACCAGGTAGGAAAGAGTTGTTAAATCTTCCAATTAGGCAAGGAGCTCCCGCTCTTCGGTGACACCAAACGACTCAAGGTGGGGCTTTAATGGAAACTCCACTGTCAGAGACATAACAATGAAAGCAGTAAAATTTAATGAGGAACCTACACAGACCAAAACTAAATTCCAGTAGCACTTTTCAACACCAAATAATAATGAAACCTTTCAAATCAACACAAAGGACCGGCAAAACTTACATACAGCCACTCCACCATTTTTTATTACTCACTTTTTTTTTAACTCATTCCCGAGCAAACCTTTCCGACCAAATTCAAAATTCATTCCCAGTTTTACTCATTTGCCAATTTTTTTTTTGCGACTACAAAAAATCAGACGCAACCGTCACTCATTTTTTATATTCGCCACTTTTCACCACTATTTAAAATTTTTGAAATTTCCCAAATTATTGTTTAACTACTGTTATTCCAATAGGGAGATACAGGAATGTTCCATCAGGACACAACGCTTGTGTCTAGATGCGAATTGATCGTTTCAGAACTGTCCAGCCTCAAGTTTTTTTTTAGAATTTGCCATAAATCTAGAAAAAAAGCTAATGGCGTGCCCAATTTTGTACCGGGGCTGTCTAAACACATTCTAGGGTGGCGTTTTAGCGATTAATTTGATCCCCCACGCAAAAAAAAAATGGGCACAATTTCAATAAAAAAAATACAGATTTTGAATAAAATTGTGCTCGTTTAACCTAAAACCTGAACTAAACCTAAACATAAACCCCCTCCCCGCATAAAAATATGGAGCACCCTGTATTTTTTATATCCGAAAAAAAATTGAAAAAAATTGGGCGCGTTTTAATTTTAATCGGCTCGTTTTTTGATTCGCTAGTCGATTGACCAAGAAAACTTATTATAGGAATAATTGGAAGTGACTAGACGTGAGAAAATGTTGACATTGACATCCAGAATTACCAGAATTGACATTTAGTGTAGTTAAAGCATGTAAGTGTAGGATTTTCAACCAAATTGGTAATATTGATGATCCTGGCATTTGAATTTTAATGGCTAAATTTCGGTGGGATTGATTTTAATTGGAGTAGTTAGAGACAAGGTCGTCGTCGTGAAGTTGTAAAGGTTGGACACTAATTGTGGTTAGAGTTGGATTTTAATTGAGATGTCTTAATGGTTCGGATTCTTGGGAATTGAACGAGTTGAAGGGTGTGCAGTGTCCAGGCTGGACGGACATACACACTGGACTGGATTTTGTAGCGTTCTGGACGACTTTTTTAAAAAAAAAATTGAAAAAAAGGGTGGTAATTAGCAGAAGAATTTTTGCCGAAGGTCACATCATTAGCAAAGCCTTTATGCACATTCTTTATTCCACTGAAAATTTTCAATTAAATCAGGTTTAAGAAAGAAAACAAAAAGTGAAGGATTGATGAAGTTCGGAAGCTAAAAAGTTGCGTTAAATGTTGAATTAAGGAAAAAATGAAAGAAATGTGCTCCTATTTGTCTTACTTCTTACTTCCATTGTTGATTAAAACTACTTTGTCAGCCTCTCCTTAGTTTTTTTCAAACAGAACTAATTGCTTCAACTTTACGCTCCTCACAAAAACAAAATAATCAAGTGGATGTCAATTTTCTTTCTAAAGGGTTAATTAAGGCATTAAAGTAAATTGGACAATCCAGGTGTGGTCGTTTTGTGTGGACATTATTTCGTAAAGACTTTCAAGAATTTAGTAGTAAAGATTCCATTCAATTAACTAGTTTTAATTAAAACTCGTGTGGTAAATTCCGTTTGGAAAATTCGCAACCACAGAATTTCCTACCAGAATTTTGCTCGATTATAAAACCCACTTTTCCAATTTAAATTTGATCCGGTGGAAATTTTTAAGAGGAATTTTATTCATACAGTTTTTTAATCCCGGTATTATGGTGGGGTATTTATGCATCCTAAATATAATATGTCCTAATAAATTTTTTTTGGAAAAAATTATAAAAATAACGTATAACACGCGTCTTATAGCCCAAGAAGTAAAATTATTAAAAAAAATATTTAAAATA
>JABASL010001138.1:0-12020 GCA_019775825.1 Neanura muscorum | reverse complement strand
TCTAGGATCGAATGGAGAATCCTTTCGATTCTAGAATCGGGCATGTCTAGTTTTATTAAATAAGCACATATTAATAATACTTTGTAACGTTATACGTAAATAAGACAGTGGGCTACGACTGCTTAAGTACCAATTTTTTGCTTGTTTTTTACGAAAACATTTGAATGGGACTTTTCCTTCCACCCCTTAGCGCTAATACATACATGGGCACATCATGAAAATATAAAATACGTTAGAACCAAAGATGCTGCTAACCATAAAATTCGTTTTTTCTCCGGTTACCGTGATCGCGGACGGTTTAGGTTTAATTTAGGTTAGTTTTGTTTTAGGTTAGGTCAGTTAAAGTCGTTTTACGGTTAACTTATATGTTAACTAAGAACACTAGGGTGCTTACGATTTATTCGTAACTCTTATTCCAACTATTATGCAAATAAGTCTCGGCAGTCCCTACCTATATCCAAGTTGATTGTACCTCAAGCACAATTTTGGTTACCCTTGAAGGGCACAATTTATTTTCATCCGACAATTTAGGGTACAAATTTAGGGTAGCTTTCCTACGATGGGTATTTGGGATGGAGCCTAACTCATGTAAGAAATCTCTCACGGTAAATAGGCTCTATTTCCAAAGAAAAGAATCTACCGTAGAACAATTAATTGAGTCTATATATTTGGATTTCACAGAGTTTTTAAAAATCTGTATAGATTTTTGCTATCGTTTTTCTGAAAAATCGGATACAAAATAAATAGAAAACTAAAACCTTTGTTTATGCCCTGTACGGCCAGTCAACGTTCTAGATTTTAAATTTCGGAAATTTTGGTCCCAGTTTCCCAGAAACCTCACCGAAAAAAAAATCGAAGCAATTTATGCATATTTTATAAAAAAAAATCTCACTGTACTTACGTCAGATTTTGATTTTAAATTTCGGAAATTTTGGTCCCAGTTTCCCAGAAACCTCACCGAAAAAAAAATCGGAGCAATTTATACATATTTTATAAAAAAAAAAATCTCACTGTACTTACGTCAGATTTTGATGACAATATACATACATCCCACGGTTTCTTTCTACAAGACAAAAACATTTACTACATTATTATCTATCCTGTGGTCATTTGCTAACTGGCAATTTTTTTATTTTCTCTCTTCTCTTTCACATGAGAAAGAGAGGAGAAGTATATATACATCCCACGGTTTCTTTCTACAAGACAAAAAACATTTACTACATTATTATCTATCCTGTGGTCATTTGCTAACTGGCAATTTTTTGATTTTCCCTCTTCTCTTTCACATGAGAAAGAAAGGGGAAGTATAAGATGGAAAATTCAAAAATTGCCAGTTAGCAAATGACCATACGATATTATGTAATTCTCTTGTACGGTTTAGCTTAGGGTTAGGTAGGTTTCGGCTTAGGTTAGGTTAGGTTAGGGAAGTAAACTAGACCTGATCCTTGGATATTCGAAAAAGACACAACATTATGCTCCAGTTCTACTTAATTCTAGCTTAGGATAATATAATTTTTAAACGTACCTAAAATTGTACCCAACTAATTGATTAATTAGTTCTAATAAATTAATTGTACTCCAGGTACAATTAATTCTGGTATGAGCACAAACTGTTAGGGGGTTGAATATTTTTCACCCGTTTCCCCGCACCCAGTCTCCCGCCCCCGTGCTACAATTCTGAACAATAGAAGAGGTATATAGAAGAGGGCTCATAGCGAAGCCATTTTATCACCCGCCCCACTTCGACACTTCCACTTTCGACGAGGGACGTTGCTCCCACAGTCTCAGTCCCGCCGATTGACTAACTTACCCACTGTCTGTCACAGGTCAATCCCATCTTGACCTTCACCTCACTCATTCTACAATGTCATCAGATCACGAAGAAGAGTCTCTTGCAGGTAAGTGGCAATTAGTAAATTATTTCACACATTATTCATTCAGAAGTACACCTGGAATTTGCCGGTTCTCTATTGATTTTTTTCACTCTAAAATACCCTGCTTTTTCTGGCTGTTCTGTTGCTTAGAAGGGGAGAAGATGGCGGATGAGTTGGGGAGGGAGGGGGTATGGGGGTTTTGTCCTTCTGCGTATTTAATTAATTACAACTTAATCGTATTTAATCTAATCACTTTTGAATCTAATCTTAGTTTTAGTTAATATTGACATTTCTATTTCTTTGTTTTGAATGTCACATGTTTCGCATCATGCGTTTTTACAAGTTGTAATTTCACGGTAACTGTCAAGTCAAGAGTTAATATCGAAAACGGTTTGATTTACAATTAAGTGCCAGTCAAGTGTTGATTTCTTCGAAATTCCAAGTTAATATAATCAAATCATCCAAAACACGATTCGGAGTTACGATTCTAAACTTTAAGTGCCTTAGTTTATTCAAGAGCGTTACGATAGTTATAACTTGGTTGTCGGAGGTTATCCATCAGAACAGCTGGTTTCACACAGATTGATTTAAATCGACAATGAGATTTGGTCAAGGCACGAAGAGAATAAGTTTGTGTTTTATTGCATGTTTCGTTTACAGCGTACAATTACATTTTAACTGTGGTCAAAATTTGATAGATATTATTTCATTTCCAGGTGAGGAACAAGAATATGCTGATGATGGCGAATCCAGAGCCCTAGGCGATGACGATAATTCTGGAACTGACGCAGGAGCGAAAGACGTAAGGTTTCATTCATTCAAAAGTAACGTTTTCATATTGAGGGTATGAAGTTAGTAATCTAGAACTTGCAGCGGTTCGAGTTCGAGTTCCGCAGGGCATTGAAGGTATATAAGTTTATTAATTAATTTAGGATGGAGATGACGATTATGAAGAGAGTTCCAAACGAAAAAAGAAGGCTAGTAAGAAGCGAACACAGAGAAGTGAGCGGAAGAAAGAAAAAAAGAAGAAAAAGAAGAAGAAAGGTCAATCTCGATCTCAGTCACAATCTGCTGATGAAAGTGATGCCGAAAGTAGTCGCTTAAGCCAAGGTGAAGAATTAGGTAAAGATGATGAAGACTTTAGTCCATCTACTTCGAAACGTTCCAGCAGAAGAGCTGCTAAACCGTCAAGATCTAATCCTGCGACACCACAACAATCAACACCTGCAAATACAATGCCAACAATTGATGAAGTTTGTGACATGTTCGGAGTTCAGGATGTTCATATTGACTACACGGATGCGGATTACTCAAATCTAATTTCCTACAAACTTTATGATAAACAAATACGACCAATACTACAAAAAGAAAATCCAAAGGTAAGTTCATAATCCTAAACATTATCAATCTGGAGTTGTGATCCTAATAACACAAAAATACTCCCTCTCCTAGGTTCCAATGACAAAGCTCTTGATGCTTGTTGCCGCCAAATGGCGTGAGTTTTGTGCAGAAAATCCTAATTTACAAGATCCCGAAGAGGAGAAGGCAAAAGCTGCCAAAAGTGCAGCAGCAGCGCTACCACCACCAAAGGAGGATCCTATTGAAGACGACGACGAAGAGGAAGAGGACGATGAGGATAGTAAATCCTCGTCAAAGAAACAGCGTGGAAGTAGAGCCAGTGCTCGAAAAAATCGGGGAAGTAAAGGAAAGAGTAAAGTACCTACACTCAAAATTAAAATCGGAAAACGAAAACGTGCGAGCTCTGTAAGTCAAAGTTTAGAGTTTCACGGCGCAGAGCTTTTTTTAGCCGGTATGTGACAAAGTTTAATTTGTTTCAGGACGATGAGGTTGATCCACCATCAGAAAAAGATTCAGATGCTGAATTTGAGCAAATGCTTAAAGAAGCTGAAGAAATTACTAAAGATGAAGAAGTGGGAGTATCAACGCCTCAACCACGAAAGAAAGCTAAAACCAAAATTGGAACAAAGCACAAAAAGAAGAAGAAGGCCAAAACTCCTGGTAAAGGCAAGGACGATGAAGACTATGAGGTTAGGAAGATTATTTTAAAAATTCTGGTCCCACTTCAGGCTAAAAAATAGTGCTGAAAATTCTGTGGATTTTTTTCATATTTTAGCAACAAGATCACCAAGACTATTGTGAAGTATGTCAGCAAGGTGGTGAAATTATCCTTTGTGACACATGTCCACGAGCCTATCATTTGGTTTGTCTTGATCCCGAAATGGAAGAAGCACCAGAAGGGAAATGGTCTTGTCCACATTGTGAAGCTGAAGGAGGAAAAGAGGAAGAAGAAGATGATGAGCACAATGAATTTTGTAAAAATTGCAAAGACGGTGGAGAATTGCTCTGTTGTGACTCCTGTCCATGGGCGTATCATCCGCTCTGTCTGAATCCACCATTGAAGGAAATTCCTGACGGTGATTGGCGTTGTCCAAGATGTTCGGTAAGATTTTTTGAGACTTGGAGTCATTCGCGCTTTTTTTACTAAACGTATTTTTTCAGTGTGAATCTCTGCCCGGAAAAGTTTCTCGAATTCTAACATGGCGTTGGGTAGAATCAAAAGAAACGAGAGCAGAATTAGCTTCCATGACCCCGGATGAGAGAAAGTTCCGTCCAAAACCACAGAGGGAATTTTTTGTACACTGGGTTGGACAATCCTACTGGAAATGTTCCTGGATCTCTGAATTACAAATGGAAGTTTTTCATCCAACGACGCTCCGAGCCTACTGGAAAAAATTTGACATGGAAGAACCTCCTAAATTGGATGAAGATGAACAAATTTCAAGGAGAAGGAAACATGCTAAGGATGGTAATATGATTGTGGATCCACTTGAAGAAAGATTTTATAAAAATGGAGTTCGACCCGAATGGCTCCAAATTCATCGAATTATAAATCATCGCGTGTTGAGAGACGGACGAATGCAGTACTTGGTCAAATGGAGAGAATTAGCTTATGATCGTACTTCATTTGAAGATGAGGACGAAGAAATCTGTGGGTTTAAGGAGGCAATTGAGAAATATCACGTAAGAAAATTTGTGATCAAATAAGAAAAGCATTGAAATTTAAACCCTCAAAATTGTACTTAAACTACCGAAGCATCTTTCTAAATGGTTCTATTCTGTCTGTGTTTCATCAATTTGAAGTCAAAAAATTTCTGCTGAGTTCTAAAAGTTAATGAATGTTAATGAATGTTAATGTGTATAATTTGAAATATTTTAGTATATTGCATTTATAATCGTATTTTAGGAATTACGTGCCGTTATTTTGGGTGATCCTGGACTTGGAAAGAAAAAGAAGAAATCAAAGAAAAAGGACGACGAATTTGTGTTGTAAGTTTAAAAAATTAGCTTCCTCAAACTTCCATGATCTCTCAGCAATTTTGATTTATTGGACTTAATTTTCTGAGTTATTTCACAAAAACCCGAAACTAATCCCTCAAAATCTTACAATAATTCTCAATTTAAAAATTTTTTAAAAAACATTCAGCCACAAAACTTTTGAAAAAAATTTTCCCGTCGGAAAAAGTCAAAGTTTTCTGCGCGGCGTCTTGCTATTACTATTAGCGAATTTGTTTGTTCATATTTTAGCCGTCATTATCAACCACCTCCAGATAAACCCATAAGCAATTTGAGCAAGAAATATGAGGGGCAACCATTTTTTGTAAATGAAGATGCCGGACTGGCTCTTCATGAATATCAGTTGGAAGGTCTCAATTGGTTACGATATTCTTGGGGTCAAGGGGTTGATACGATTTTGGCCGGTAAGTTTTTTCTCCCATTATTCAAGAAGCTAACTATAAGGGGATTCCCTGCGCTGAAATTTAAAATTCGCTAACTGGCGTTTCGATTCTTCACAGATGAAATGGGTCTTGGAAAAACAATTCAAACAATTGTTTTCCTCTACTCGTTATACAAAGAAGGACATTCCAAGGGTCCTTTCCTCGTTAGTGCTCCACTCTCAACTATTATCAATTGGGAGCGTGAATTTGAACTTTGGGCACCGGACTTTTACGTTGTAACGTACATTGGAGACAAGGATTCTCGAACGGTCATTCGAGAGAATGAGATCTCATTTGAAGAAGGAGCAGTACGAGCTGGTCCAAAAGCGTGTCGAATCAAGGGCAATGTTAAATTTCATGTTCTTCTAACTTCGTATGAATTGATTGCAATTGATGCAGCGTGTCTCGGCTCAGTTGAATGGTCTGCTTTGGTTGTTGATGAGGCACATCGACTCAAAAACAACCAATCACGAGTAAGCAATTCAAAATTAAGGACCCGCTAATAACAAACGTTAATATTGGCAAAATTTATTTCAGTTTTTCCGTGTTCTGAACAACTATCCAATCAACTATAAATTGCTACTGACTGGAACACCACTACAAAATAATTTGGATGAATTATTTCATCTTCTCAATTTCCTTTGTTCCGACAAATTCAATGATTTGTTGGCATTTCAAATGGAATTTGCTGACATTAACAAGGAAGATCAAGTCAAGAAATTGCATGACATGCTTGGACCTCACATGCTCCGGCGTCTCAAGGCTGACGTACTCAAGGTTAGTTTTCATTTAATGTAGGACGACGAGTTCAAATTTTGAGTGACCTTAGAAATCCTGCCTAAATGTCCTGTCTCAAATTAACAAAATTCAACAGCAAAATTGAATTTAAAAAGTTAGCTTGATAAAATGAAATGATAATTGTGCATTAGCTTCAGGTAATTCCCAAACAATTTTTCGTGTCCTTTGCGAGATTTTTAATTTTTGACATCTGGAACCCCAAATGTATAATACTAGAATACTAGTCACTGTGACTTTCGACAAGACGCCTTTTGACATTTTTTCTCCAAAATTGCACTCCATTTCTGATCTGTACCAGATCTGTACTCCCGAAGATTCCATCATGAACTGTACGTGAACCAGATACGACGCCCGCTCCCGATGTGTTTCTATTCGGCTGAACCTAAATTTATGACGTCACGATGAAAAAAATTGTCCACTAAAATTAATTCCTTTTATTGTAGAATATGCCGTCAAAATCCGAATTCATCGTCCGTGTTGAACTGTCTCCAATGCAAAGAAAATTTTACAAATGGATTTTAACCCGTAACTTTGAAGCGCTAAATTCCAAAGGGGGTGGACACCAAGTCTCTCTACTCAACATTATGATGGACTTGAAAAAATGTTGCAACCATCCCTACTTGTTCTCATCCGCAGCAATGGAAGCTCCAACTCTACATAACGGAATGTACGAAGTCAATGCACTTACAAAAGCTTCCGGAAAATTGGCTCTCCTTCAGAAAATGTTACGAATTCTAAAGGAGCAAGGGCATCGTGTTCTAATTTTCTCACAAATGACAAAAGTATTAGACCTCCTTGAAGATTTTCTAGAAGGAGAAGGATACAAGTACGAGAGAATTGATGGTGGAATTACAGGAAGTTTAAGACAAGAAGCGATTGATAGATTCAATGCACCTGGAGCCAAACAATTTGTGTTTCTACTCTCAACCCGATCAGGAGGACTTGGAATTAATTTAGCCACAGCTGATACTGTTGTTATCTTTGACTCGGATTGGAACCCACACAATGACATACAAGCTTTTTCAAGAGCTCATCGTATTGGACAAGCCAATAAGGTCATGATTTACCGCTTTGTTACAAGGAATTCTGTAGAGGAGCGTGTAACGCAAGTGGCCAAGAAAAAGATGATGTTGACACATCTTGTTGTAAGGCCAGGAATGGGCAAGGGTGGAAACTTTTCCAAACAAGAATTGGATGACATTATTAAATTCGGAACGGAAGAACTTTTTAAGGATGATGAAGGGAAAGCGGATGAAGCTATTCATTATACGGATGAAGCAGTGAAAGAACTTTTGGATCGTTCCAAAGAAGGGGTAGAACAAAAGGAGAGTTGCATTGCTAATGACTATTTGTCATCATTCAAGGTTGCAAGTTATGCTACAAAAGAGGGTGATGACGTAAGTCTTTAAAAAAAAATTCAAATCTTAATTTTCAATTACCTAATCACAGTATAAGAATCGAACCAAACTTAATTGATTATACTTGTCTTAATTTTTAGGACGAAGATTTGGACACTGAAGTGATAAAACAAGAAGCTGAAAATACGGATCCAGCTTACTGGGAAAAATTACTTCGTCACCATTACGAGCAACAACAAGAAGATTTGGCACGTTCTTTAGGAAAAGGAAAGCGCGTGCGGAAGCAAGTTAATTACAATGACGCAAATGATGGACGTGAAGATAACACTTGGCAAGACAATGTGTCAGACTATAATTCCGACTATTCTGCTCCTTCTGACGATGACAAGGAGGATGATGACTTTGATGACAAGAATGATGGTAAGATGTTTAGAAAATTTTTTTTAGAAAAATGAGCCGAAGAATCAACTTTTTAGCTTTGAAAAAATTCAGCATTTTTAAAGGCTTACAGGTTTTACCTATGTTTTTTCGTCAACTTATTATTTTTACTTGTAAAATGTAAAACTAATATAAAAATATTTTATAAATTTTTGTAATACTCAAGTTTTGTTTGTAGAATTGGGACCTCGCGCAAGACGACGTCGCGGTTTGGACCGTCGAGAAGAGAAGGACCGTCCACTTCCACCGCTCTTAGCTCGTGTTGGTGGAAATATCGAGGTAAATTGTGTTCAGAATTTTAATTTATTTTAATTTCATTTGTAAATTGTATATTTAGCTTTAGCTAAATACTAATAACGTCAATATAGCTAAACGTCAGTTACCTGAACGCTTGGTTTGATGAGAATTTTAAACCGGGTTAAACTAGCAGACGGAAATTGACGGGATTTGTTTAGAGCTTTCTGATACAAGAAAATAATCAGAATTAGCTAAAGGCTTTTCCCTACATATTAACCAAATTTAAATACTCAAAATAGTAGCGGGATTTTTTAAAAAATGAATCGTTAAATGTTAAAGTTGTGTGGTGACATTTATTTAATTTTGATTTTCATGTCAGGTTCTGGGCTTCAACGCGAGACAACGCAAAGCTTTTCTCAATGCAATTATGCGGTATGGAATGCCACCCCAAGATGCATTTAATACTCAATGGTAAGACATAATTCTTTTTAGCAAATAATTACAATATATTTAGTATGAATAATTAGTAATACTAATATGAAATTAACTTTAAGTAGGTTTAATAAATAAATAATTTTTTAAATTTAATAATTTTTATCCTCAGGCTGGTAAGAGATTTGCGTGGAAAATCGGAGAAGTGCTTCAAAGCCTACGTGTCTATCTTTATGCGCCACTTGTGTGAACCTGGAGCCGATAATGCCGAAACTTTTGCTGATGGCGTTCCCCGAGAAGGTCTATCCCGTCAACATGTGCTCACACGCCTTGGCGTTATGTCACTCATTCGAAAGAAAGTACAAGAATTTGAGTCCATCAATGGACTTTATAGTATGCCCGAATTTATTGAGCGTCTTCTAGCAAAACAAGCTGCGGAGCACGCTGCAGCAGAAGAAGCTCGAAAACTTGCTGAAGCTGAAGCAGCGAAATTGCGGGAAGCGGCTGAAGCTCTTGCTGCAGCCGAAAACCCACAACCTTCCACTTCAGCGGCCGCTGCTGCTTCGACTCCTGTGGCTACTGGAGCTCCACCAACAGAAGAAATTGAAATCAAGGATGAGGAGGAGGAAGAAGCTGGAAAAGGGACCGGTGAAGCGTTGAATATGAAAGTAGAAACAACGGAAAAGAAAATGGAAGTTGAGGAAGAGAAACCAAAACCAATGGAAGTTGACATTCCGGCGGAAGTTAAGAAAGAAGAGAAGGAAGTTGTGAAAATTGAAGATGACGAAGATACGAAGAGTGACATTGAAGAGAAAGTAGGAAAATTGAAAAAGGAAGGAGGAAAGGACGAAGAGAAAGCAAAGGATAAAGAGAGTGTGCGAACACGCAAGTTTATGTTTAACATTGCTGATGGTGGATTTACTGAGTTACATACCCTATGGCAAAATGAAGAGAAAGCGGCTGTTCCTGGACGTGAATATGAAATTTGGCATCGAAGACATGACTACTGGCTCCTTGCTGGTATTGTGAATCATGGATACGGAAGATGGCAAGATATTCAAAATGATGCTCGCTACGCTATTATCAATGAACCATTTAAAATGGATGTTGGTAAAGGAAATTTCTTGGAAATTAAAAACAAGTTTCTGGCGAGGCGATTCAAAGTAAGCGAAAAGAGTTTTTAATATTCTAAAATTTTGAGTTTCTTTAAATTTTAAAATTTTGAGTTTTTAAATTTTTCGAAACCTTTTTGAAATTTTTTTTCTGAAAATCTTTTAGCTCCTGGAACAAGCATTGGTAATTGAAGAGCAATTGCGCCGAGCAGCCTATTTGAACCAAGTTCAAGATGCAACTCATCAATCGATGGCACTTAATTCCAGATTTGCCGAAGTTGAATGTTTGGCCGAGTCTCATCAACACCTTTCCAAGGAAAGTTTAGCAGGAAATAAACCTGCAAATGCTGTTTTGCACAAGGTAATTCGCCATTTTGTGTTAAAAATTACAACAATATTGAATTTAAGAGCAATTTCATACGTATTTGTCCATTCCGTTGGTTTTGTTTTAAATTTAAGCGACGTTGAAATTCAGTGAAATTGGAAGTTGAATGATTCTTGATTCAAATTTGTTCTTAAATTTTCTTTAATTTAGGTATTAAATCAACTGGAAGAACTTTTATCTGACATGAAGTCAGATGTAAGTAGGCTTCCTGCTACACTTGCCCGAATTCCACCAGTCGCTCAGCGTCTACAAATGTCAGAGAGACAAATATTGTCACGATTGGCCAGTACAGCTGGTTCCTCATCCAGTACCAACGCGTCTGTTGCTGGTAAGTTTTTACGTTTACTGTAACTTACGTTTTTACGCTTACGGTTTTAAGTGGCTTGGTGCAAGATATGTCTACAAATTCACTAATGTTAATTTTATTTTTGTAATAGGAGCTATTGCATCTCCATTTCCAGTGTCAATGCCTGGAAATTCTGTGGGCGGAGTGAATCTCTCTACGTTTCGCCCACAGTTCACACTTCCTGGACAGCAACAGCAGAGTTCAAGAGGCGATGGCTATGGAGGAGGTCAATAATAAGCAAAGTATCGGAGAAATCAACACAGAAATAAAAAAGCTGAAAAGTAACAATGTAAATGCGATAACTTTGTCGTAGTGGCGTACCTTTCTTCTCATTTTTTTTTGTTTATATTACAATAATGTGAAAGTGTCAACTAAAAAAACCTATTATTTGATTTTTTAAAACAAACGTTATTCTAAGAAAAATAAATTATTATGTAATCTCTTTTAAAATGTTTGCAGTTTAATTTCAGTTAAGGAGTAGGGCAAGGCAGCCCTTGAAAGCGCGCCTGTGCAATGCATATCAGGTCCGTACGAGAAATAAGGGTCCTGATTGAATAAAAAGCGAAGTTATGCATTGCAAGTTGTCCAATTTTTGCTTGTTACTCTCCAATGACAATCTGGAATTCCTTCAAGAGCTGTAATAAAAGGGCCGACGATTTCCCTGTCATTTGGCCAATCAAAAATGGGGCGAAACATCAATCCAATCACGATGGCCAAAACTAGAACGACCATGAATGTTACGAAGAGCTAGAGGATGAAAAAAAAAGGATGAAAAGGTCAAGTTGAAAAAATTTAGTAAAAGGTCAGAAGGTGATGAAAGGTCAATTAGGTCACCTCTTTGTTAATTGAAAAATATCCACCTCCCTCCATTTCCCTTGGATGGAATCGATTATAACTGTAGAAGAGACTTAGAAGAAAAAACAGTTCCTCATCAGTTCTTCGACCAATCAGGGACGTTCTTCGAGCAATTTCAAGGCCACCCATAACTTCTTCTCCAACTTCAGTAGATGTGAAAATTGTCATAAAATAAAAGATTTGATCCAGGAGGAAGATCACAATTCCAGAAATTATATCGTAACGACGAATAAAAAATTGACCATGTGCTTGGAATTCTCCTTGGTCATCCAAATGGTCCAAAGAAACAAAATCCAGTCGTTCACCTTGGCGTAAAACGACAAAGAAGAAGAAAGTTTCGAAAATGAATGAGAGGGCCTGGAAACAAAGGTCAAATTTAGACAAATTC
>JABASL010001137.1:0-12021 GCA_019775825.1 Neanura muscorum | reverse complement strand
TAGGGTGATAACCTATCCACTCAGACTACGAGACCGGAGTTAAATGCGTTAGTTTTAAGTTTCAGTATCTTAAAAATCGAGCGTATCTTAAAAAAACGCGTCGAGGTCATGGGTCAGTTACCTTCAACCCTTGAATCTTATAATTTGGAAATGTCAGTACTGCATCCAAGGGTAGGAATTTAACGATAGAAGTGAAAGTGTTTTGAAGGTAAATGTGGCGTGAGGAGAAAGCATAGCGATTTTAGTCTATGTTTTTGAATTCATGTCTTTGAAAATGAACTCAAACTTTCCCTCCTTAACTTTTACTTCTTTATCAACTTTTCAAAATGGTCCCGCATCCTTACTTTTACTAAGGTTCACTCAATGCAAAGCACGAAACGGAAAATTGTAAATGCAAAAGAGGTAGAAGGACTTTTCCCTACCAGCACGTTTAATCATAACTTCCTAAGTTTCCATGGAAACTCAGTTGTTTTATTTTTGTTTAATCGTAAAACAGCTCGCGAGAGTTTTTTCAAACTTTTCCAGAAAAAGCTATAATTTCCATCCTTCCATTAGGATTCACACCATTGTGGAAGAATTTCCAGTTTGTGCCAATTGAAATCATGGGAGGAGCCCGGAAATCAAGACTGATTGATTATCAAAATGAATGCAATGTTCGTGGGTTAATTACCACGAACCAAGTGAGTCATTCCTTCAGACCTGAACCATGTCTCAACACTCATCCACCGCGAGTAAGTGACCTAAGCGTTAGACAATAGACCTAGCCCGTGACTTTTGACCTTGGCTTTGATTATCGCTTTTTCTTAGTCAACATTGGCCGATGGGAAGCCACTGGAAATGGTCATGAAGAACCCGTTAATCCAACATGACACTTATGTCACGACAAACAATCTGTATCATGGACGCAAATTCTACGAGCGCGAGTATGCGCAGCCACAACACCTTCTACCCGCTGCATTGACTCGTGTTCATTATATTAAACCAGATTTTCATCGCAAGGTAAACGCATTTTTACATTTTTTGGATGATATTTAGAACAATTTCGAGCTCATGACCCCTTGACCAATGTTTCGCTCTCAGATTGCAAAGGGAGACTTTAATCCTAACCCAGTTTACCACCTATCAGAGATGCATGATGAATTTAAAGCCAAGCACAGAAATCACGATATTTATGGCCCACCAAGTCTTCATATTCCAAATCGTGATGTTGTGAGTTACTTGTTCCTGTTGCCTGAAAATGGTTTACAAAATTTTGAATTTTACTGCTGAAGTACTAAAAGTTTAACGGGTTAATTTGTTTGACGTTTTAGTATTTACCCATGTCAAAGGATTTTGTCTTTACCTTTGACCGTGACTCGCCTTACTCGATTCTCCGAATGTCACATCCTTACCTGAGTACTACTCAAATGACGCATCGGCAATTTAGCCCTGAAGAATACGAACAAGCAAGAGAGACAGTTGCCCTCAAAGGAGTACCCCACATTATTGGCGTAAGTGAACTCTAGAATAGGTTAATCATTAACCCTCCCGGGCACATTATTGGCGTAAGGTCTAGAACCCTCGGATAGGTTATAACCATTAACCCTTCCGGGTTAACCCGTTAAGATTAACCTGGTAGCGTTGTAGCTGTTAACACTTCAATTTTGGCTAACGGCTTATTTTGCAGACTCGGTTGGTAAATGACATTGTGGTAGGCCCCATGGAAGATGTGCTGGAGCAGAGGGTGAAAGCTCAGGTCAATTTAGATTATTTGAAAGATTTTCCTTCAGCAAGTGCGAACGATGCAGGACGAAAATCTTTCTTCCGTCGCTCGCTCTACAAGGGCTGTCCTCCACGTGTATTTCCACCTGTTGAACACTAGTAAGTAGGGAGTTGAAGGTCATTCTGTTAGTTAACTTGAGCAGTTAATTAATTTAATATTAATGATGATTTTGTAATAGCGGAATGTCGACAACGACGGAATCGACCTATTCTCATCCCATTTCGGCTCAAGATAAGAACAACTTCACAGGCCCCGTTAAAGCGAAATACATTCAGCCCAAAGCTTCAGCGTTGGCTGTTGCCACCGTTCCAGCAATGTACCGAACTGAAAGCATGGGCTACGGGAGCGGACGGCACGTAACCACGGTTGTTAAACTCGGTCAACCTGACATTTGTGGCTCAGTTTGTGTTCCATGAACGAAATCAGGGTTACGATAATTTCACAACACGAATCCTTAATTTAACAAGGACGATTCCTACCACAATGAGTCCAAATACATGAATATAAGGGATGACCAGTGAAAGTTTTCCAAGTAAACGTAAGAAAAGTTACCAAGCTCGAGACAGGCGCAGTTCAGTTCAACAGTGCCAGTTGGTACTTTTTTCTGTACTAGTAAATGGGACCGTCCATTCAGAATGTTGTGCCCATTGTGGCCAATGGACCGTAAGGTCCCATGAGAACCAAGCTCGTGAAGGTAAAGAAAAAGTGTCATGTCAGAGGTCATTTTGGGGGAGAGTTGAAATCGGCGCGAAATGAATTCACATTCACATTCCCAAATGTCAATGTTCCAGACCAAATGGTATCCCACCAACCTCTAATCTCCAACGTCTCCTTTCAGCGCTTTCTTCCATCGCTGCTCGTAACCGTTAAAGATAAGTGTAAGGTGTTAAAGGCTGGAAAGAAAGTTCTTTAAAAGGAAGAAAAAAGAAGAAGCAAAGGTTCAAAACGTATGTCAGGATTAACTTTCCCACTGAGGATCAAGATCAAAATGCTTTTGAATCAAACTTATTTCTTGCTGAATTGGCAGCATTAACCTTCAACCCACATCAAAAGCTTAAACCAAAATGACTTTTCGTCTTTTTCAAAGCTTTCTACCCATTCCCATGTCACTTTAAGAGGTCAAACACTTTTCACTCCGATTTCCTAGTACATTCCCCTTTTGGTATGTACAGGTTCAGTCTTTTGGAATATTCAGCCCTGAATTGGTGGTGCCGTCAGAAGTTGCACACTTTGCCAATTGCCAGTCGATCTTTTTGCCAAAAAAATTTGGAATAGGTTTCACACAGATCATAAAGCAAACGTTGACGTTAGACATCTTACGTTTTACGTGTCTTACGTCAACGTTTACTTTAAGGCCTTGGATTTATTCATCTTAGGAATATTTTTACGCATTCAAAATTCAAGTGTGAAGTCCAACCTTGACCTTCGAAGAACGGTTTTAAAACACCGTTCCCAGTGCCAACGGCTGCGAAGTTGGTACTAGAAATATGGAAGGGGATTGTACCGTTTTGTTGAAAATGAATGTAATATTTGCCAATTTCAGTTCTAGTTAGGAGCGATTCGTGACCCATTGGCTTGTAATAATTAACTAGAGACTTGGAATGACCTGAGCAGAATTAATTTTTTTTGTGAGTAATTGCTGTTTGATTCTCTAGAGATTCATGGGATTCTCGAACACTGATCATGTGAGAATGAGCCAATCAAAGCACGTTCCCCGGAGTAGTGAAGTTAGTTGACATGACATGAGAATGAAGTGCGGGTTCTCTTCTTACTTCCGATCCGAGTTTCCGTTGAGGTTGATCGGAAGTGTTGGGTCGTTGGATTTGACCCTTGGGAGGGTATGAGTCTGATTGCAAGTGTTTTTGGAAGAAGTGCAACTGTAATGTCTCTGTCTATGATTAGAAGTACAGGATTTCAGTCTCAGGGGAAAGAAAAAAAGGCGTCGAAGAAAAGAAAAGACTCAAATTGACTTTCTATTTCTAGTGAATCTAGGATGGAAGGTTTCAAAAATGCTTTCACCTGAATTACAAGACAAAGTGAAAGTGAGATTGGCAGGAGGAATCAATTTCCTCTTTAAATTAAACTTAAGCTTCTAACTTTATTCGTTTACTTTTCCTGATTTTTCAGGAACAAAAGCTAAAAAGTACCTTTTTCTTTCCCCGTTTTAACAAAAAGATTGTGAAGATATGCAATAAATTCTACATCAAAAACACCCACAAAAAAGTGCTTAAAGCTGGCTGTTATAATTTTTTTTATTCGACCGGATGTTTAGTTTTGTGTTTTATGCTTTTCAGTTTGATTTCAATATTTTTCAGTACATACTGAAAAGTATTGAAATCAAACTGAAAAGCATAAAACACAAAACTAAACATCCGGATAAAAAATTTATAAGAGCCAGCGTACATACACTTTGGGTAAAATTTCTGGCTGTTTTTACGCTAAGATGAAGCTGTAATTTGAAAAGAACACGACAAAAAGCTAAATAAAAATTTTGAGAGTGGACTTTCTGGTAGCTCTTTGGTGTACCTTTTTCTTTCCCCGTTTTAACAAAAAGATTGTGAAGCTATGCAATAAATTCTACATCAAAAACACCCACAAAAAAGTGCTTAAAACTGAAAAGTACTGAAAAATATTGAAATCAAACTGAAAAGCATAAAACACAAAACTAAACATCCGGTCAAATAAAAAATTTATAACAGCCAGCGTACATACACTTTGGCTAAAATTTCTAGCTGTTTTTACGCTAAGATGAAGCTGTAATTTGAAAAGAACACGACAAAAAGCTAAATAAAAATTTTGAGAGTGGACTTTCTGGTAGCTCTTTGGACTTTCGGAGTTTACGGGATCCACTAAAATCCTTCGTGGTCCTCAACTGGAATTAAGCGACAAACTTTCTCTTTTACAGCCTTTAAATTATGATTAATTGATACGAATTTTATGTTGGTCGTTTGGTTGATCTTAATTTTGTGTAAAGGATCTGTATTACCTTTGAATCAAAGGAAACTGAAGCCTGGGTGATGAGAAATGGAGACAAATTGAAACAATTTGAGTTTCGTTAATTGAAACTTTCTCCATTTCTCACTCTATTTTCTTTTAGGCTTTTCTTTTTTCAAATTGCAAAGAAGGAAATAAAAAAAGTAAAAGAAAGAGAAAAAGCACAAAGGAAAAAAAACTCGTTTTCTTTTCTTTTTCCAATGAAAGTAAGCAAGAGCTGATTTCCCATCTGCGCCTTATTCCTCTCCAAACAATTTTCTTTTATTTATTTTGTACTTTTTCCCACTTTCACCAACTCCAATTCCAAATGGAACTAGGAATTCACATAAATCAGGAGTGTGGTGAGGCATGAAATTGGTTCCAAACGGTACCGGCAACATTCTTCCAATGTGGGGATTTTTTTTCTTGAAGCGAAATTCTCTATTTGTGGTCTTCTAAGACCTTTTTAATTAAAAACAATGGAAGGTACTTAGTGTCCCTTGGATTGGAAATCTGCTTAATCGGTTTGATTCAATTGGCAGAAGACGCTCAAATTCTGATTTAGAGTTTAGAATGGAGCTGTAAGCGGAAGACTTTGGGCGTGAAATGTGAAAGGGCAGAGAAAGTGTGGGAATTTAAGGCTCTTTTCATCCCATTTACTTTCACTCATAACTCACTCTCTGCCTCTTATTAAGTCTTTTCTCCTTATCCATTTCTTCAAACACAAGGTACAGAGCTGTTTTTCTGGAAGGAAAGCAATTTTACAAAAAAAAAATTTCAATTTTTTTTTCCAAAATTTGTCTGTCTTTCTAAAAAGTCACACGTCAAACCATTAACTCTTGGTCGACGAAAACGGGAAATTTAAGGGTACATCGCCTTATATTTCAGCTATTTCCGTTAAGAGAGACCGAAATATGCCAGCGTGTACATTCGAGAGTCTCAATGTCCAAGCCTGTGAGCTCCCTCGCGAAAACCCTAACCCTAACCCTTCATCGACGCCGAAACCCCAGTGCCCTGACCCGGGCTTGGGAATTCTTAACCCCACCGCATTTGCGAACACCCCGGACCGGAGAAGTGAAAGCTGCTCCTTTTATGGATTACTTTGTTTAATTCCCTCGCGAAAACCCTACCTAACCCTTCATCGACGCCGTTACCCCAGTGCCCTGACCCGGGCTTGGGAATTCTTAACCCCACCGCATTTGCGAACACCCCGGACCGGAGAAGTGAAAGCTGCTCCTTTTATGGATAACTTTGTTTAAGAAACGCTCTGTAAAATCCCTTCCAAGCTTTTTTTTGTGTAATTGCTGGACAGACCACAAAAGGTTTTTGGCGTCCGAAATGGGGCAAATGAGAGAAAGGTCCAAATAAAAGTTTCCTGAAATCCATTAGTGAAAGCTAAAGCATTTTCAAAAGATATTGAATTATGAAATTTACTTTCAGTTCCGAGGCCCCACTAAAGTGGGGCCCTTTATCTTTGCCCGACACCTAAGACACTTTCAGTGTCAAATTTCTTAAACATTCTGCTACATTTTTTTTGGGATTGCCGTCCACATTGAATCCAGAAGCGTTATTAAAAATATGAACTCAAACGTTTAGCAATGATAACTGCTCCAATACTTTGTTAATTTAGGGTTAGTTAGCAAATGAATACTTAATTCATCATTGATTACCCTTCTTTAATTGTGTTATCTCTTCTTGTGGCTTTGGAGGATCAGCAGCAGCAGATCAAAAGATCCAAGACACGTGCATGATTTCTAGAAGAGCCACAGATACCATATGGTTTTACAATTTATTAAGCTTTAACTTTGAATCAAAGATACAAAAACCGTGTGAAATCGTACGTAAAAGACAAATTGTAATTAATTGCCTCTGATCCCTGTGTGTGTTACGCTCCTGAACGTGTATTATTATCATAGGGAATCTAGTTTTTTACCATTTGTACGTTTGTACGTGTATCTTTGTCTGAAGGATAAGTTAACATCCGTATGAAATCGTACGCAAAAGACAAATTGTAATTAATTGCCCCTGACCCCTGTGTGTGCTACGCTCCTGAACGATTATTATCATAGGAAATCTAGTTTTTTACCATTGTACGTTTGTACGCATTCCTCCGTGTGAAGGATAAGTTAACATCCGCTTATTGAAGCGAGTAATTTCGATTTCATGATTTCGCGAGTTTTGGAATATGACGCACGAACGTTGTTTTATTGGTGGAGTGAGAGTGAGAGGGCGGGCGAAGGCGAACAAAACAATGAAACACTGATTAGAAGGTCAATTGAGTTTTAATTTACATAATTTTTCAACATCCATTGTTTTTAGTTCAACAATGAAGAAGTTATAGATACATATAGCCGCGTCATTCGGCTGAGCAGAATTGGATGACATTCACGGTCTAAAACAAGACAGGAGAACCCGAACAGTAAAAATGCGGTGTTCTATCCTGTTTGTGTACATTTTCCTACTTTTTGGTCAGTCTTTTTCCGTTAATTTCAACGTTTGCCTAAATAATGTACCTAATTTATTGATTAATTTTTAGTTACATCAGGAAAGAGTGATGGGGAATATCTGTCAACCACTGAAGGTTCAGCAGTCCCTGTTTCTGGATCACCTCCGCCAGAAAATTCAGCCGTGGTTCCTCCTGAAAATACGCCCACTGAATCACCCAGTAACCCTTCGCAAATGGAGACCACGACATTCCCAAGCAGTAAAGAAATTATTAAGGAAATGGAAAGTGAGCGTAAGAACTGTAAGACCGCGGTCAACCAAACCAAAGAAGATGAAGCATATTGCAAGGAGATCGAGGAAGAAATGTCAAGCGATTATTATGTCACCAAAAGGCCAACAAGAGAAGGAACTTCTAAGGGAAATGATACATTAGAGCCTGGGCTCAAATTGAAACGTGGAGAGAAGTTGCGGAAATGGAAGAAAAATCGGATGCACCACACAATAGAGCAAAACAAAAAGAAACATGGTGATAAGCTGAAAAATATAGGGCGGGGCGTAGCGGGCCAAGCTGAGGAGGGGGTTGATAACGCTGCTGGATTTTCGGATAGTAGCACTGAATCGCCTGGCACTTCGTCAAACGAATCCAGCACGGTAACTTCGACACCTGCACCCCGGACAACCACAAAGAAAAAAGGCATTCCTTCCGTACCTGCAAAAGGGGCCGGGGATCTTCCCGGGAAGGTACCTGGAAAAGTTCCGTCAGATGTTGATGGGAAGGTACCTGGGAAGGTTCCTAAAGACATTCCCTCGGAAGTTCCGGCAGACGTTCCCAATTTCGGATTCGTCTAAAAATTAACTTCAGGCAACTCCAGTAACCTCTTTTGACTTCAATAAAGGTATTCCCTAAATCTAGTAAGTCCAGTAACCTCTCGTTTTGAATAACGCAATTTCCTAATTCGAGTAACTCCAGTAACCTCTCGTTTTGAATAAAGCAATTTCCTAATTCGAGTAACTCCAGTAACCTCTCGTTTTGAATAAAGCAATCAGATGTTGATGGGAAGGTACCTGGGAAGGTTCCTAAAGACATTCCCTCGGAAGTTCCGGCAGACGTTCCCAATTTCGGATTCGGCTAAAAATTAACTTCAGGCAACTCCAGTAACCTCTTTTGACTTCAATAAAGGTATTCCCAAATTCTAGTAAGTCCAGTAACCTCTCGTTTTGTATAAAGCAATTTCCTAATCTAGTAACTCCAGTAACCTCTCGTTTTGAATAAAGTAATTTCCTAATTCGAGTAACTCCAGTAACCTCTCTTGTCTTGAATAAAACAATTACCTGATTCTAGTTACATTTCAATGGTTATTTTTGATTGTAATCGTAAAATTGGTATTGATTGGTATTGTCTGCTGTACAATCATTATTATTTCAAATATCAAACAGGGCGAAAGCCATGTCCAATTTTACTTTCAATATTTTTGCAATTCCTCACCGACTTGCGAAGTTTTGGACAATTTCCCTCCAAAGTTAAAAGTAATTTTACAATACTAGGAATTGTAGGTCTAACGTTAACTTCTGCTTTTTTATTATAACGTTTGGCCCTAAGCCTACAACAATTTGGTTAAAGGTCACGTCTACTCGACCCGGAAGTGGCAAAAGTAGACTTCCCTCAACAACTCGTGAGGTTTCTTGGAGCAACCATCGCTACTTTTTGGACTTTCACACAAATTAGAATCGAATTGAAAATGGTCGGAAAATTATCACTACGGAGCTTTAGCACGATGCTAAGAATTGCGCATTTTTTTCGTCTTAATACAATTATTGCTACGATTTGGAGGGACCCACGTCGCGCCATGCTTTTAAAGGCAACGAACCCTAAAATATCCATATTTCGCAAATGGGAAATTACNGGAAATTACTAGGCTGGGTTTAAAAATCATGATGTTGGTTGTTCCTTTTTGGGAATTTTGTGTTTGGCGCGTTACGAATTATACAATCAATGCTATTTTTGAACATAACATTCCAAGAACTCATGTTCCAATTGTTTATCCAGAGCGTCTCGCTCCTTTCTTGTGTCATAAATTTCACCATGTTCGAACAATTGGATGATATGGCCTGGATCATTTCCGTATTTCTTCACTATGACCACCAACTGACCCGTCAGTCAAAATTCCATGGGATTACAGTGAGTTTTTAAAACATGTTCGGCTTTCTCCGCTTTCTCTTTTTTTTTATAGCAGTTTTCTGAGAAACTGGAAACAGAATTTCTGGATTTTAGCAGCTAGAACAATAGGCTGGTGGGATAGGACGTAAACGATGTCTTTAGAAGGTTTAGGTTTAGGTTTCCAGAGATTTTGAGAAAAACGGAATGAAAAGAGAAACCGGAGAAAGTTGAACACGCTTTGCGGAATGAAAAAGAGAAGGCGGATAAAGTTGAACACGCTTTGCGGAATGAGAAAGAGAAAGCGGAGAAAGTTGAACACGCATTACGGAATGAAAAAGTGAAAGCGGAGGAAGTTGAACACGCTTAAAAAAATTCTGTGTATAATAAGACTAGGCTAAAACAAACGCGCCCTCGGCCGGAGTAAACCATTGGCGGTAGGAATAACGACTTTTTAATTTTAAAATTGCGTACTACAGTTTTACCATGAAAACTCCGCCTCTTTATATTAATTTTAATTTTTGGTACTTTTAATCCAAATTTGTTTAAGCGTAATTGCATTTACTGTGAAGTCAATTCTCTTGAATCTTAAATATCCTTATTGCCTTTCATGTTTCAGAGAAATATATATTTCGACCTGTGCGTGACCCCGCCCTGAAATATATCGTATTTCTTGGTTTCTGCGTCGTCGCAGAGATTCCGGCCATGATGGTCCTATATTTGGCAAACATGGACAAGCCTATTTACCTTGGTTCGCTGCGTCAATACATTCCTGCAGACTATATTTACACCAAATATTTAACATTCGTATTTTTCTTTTTATGTGAGCTTACTCTTTTCTGTGCAGCAGCTTTTGCCAGTTTGAATCTTTGCTTCTTTTACATAATGATTTTACAAGCAGGACGCTTCTGGATCTAGGAAATTACGTACGTTAGAAATAAATTCTTTTACAAAGCCTGAGGTACATTCCACAAAAGATCATTTATTCTGCTTTATACGGGAACCCATGTATTCAAGGGTATCCATTTTTGAAGAAGTTTTTGAAATCAGTGAGTTGGTTTTCGAGAAAACCCCGAAAAACAGAATTTTCGGTGTTTCAGTAGTGAGAATCCGATGGTTCGGTTGGTTATGTCTGCCCGAAATTATCAACCGTTTTAATTTTTAGATTAAAGCTAAAGTGTTTCGAAGAATTAACGGAGAAAAAAAACCGAAAGATTTTCCGGGTCAGGAAATATGACCCTTCAAACTAGCGTCTTTTTGTAAAAAAAACCTGGGTTTTTCGACTATATCTTCGGTTGTACTCTACCGATTTCGACAAAAAAGGTTGTTCTGGACTCGGGGGACATAACCAACCGTTCCGTGCAATGGAATTTCAGCGCACTACTAAAGCACCGAAAATTTGGTTTTTAAGGTTTTTTTTTTAAAACTAACTCACCGATTTCAAAAATTTCTTCAAAGCTTTTACGTTTCGAATAAGCAAATTCATGCTACACCCTAGGGATATCATGTGGGAATACAGACGACTCTTGAAGGAATTCGCTCCAATGCTGAGACAAATTCGTGTGTATTTTAATGTAATTTCTCTCAAATTAACACAGAAACATCAAGAGATTGTGATATACTTCCAGTACTTGCTTGTTCAATTTCAGCGAGTAATATTTATATAAGATATATAGATCTTAATTTTATTTTCAGTTCGGACAAAATAAGCCTCCCTTCGGGAGTACAAGCAACTACGATTGATCTACTCAATCCTCGAGCATCTCACGCCATACTTCGAGAGTTTTCAAACATTGTGAATGTGTACCACACTTGGCAAATGGTGTTGACCGCGGTTAACAAAATTGCACGGAGCGCCATAATTGGCCAACATTTTGTCACACCTCTGCTCTCCTAATAACCTGCGCATTCTCAACAATCAAATTCTGGGGATGGCATAACTTCGAAACAATTGCCACCGCAATTTCCTATCTAATTTTCCCCTGCGCTGTTGCTATCTTCCTCACCTGGATCTTCCTGGTTCAGCCTCAAATGTCAGACTTGTTGGATACTTCTTTAAAATTTAAGCACGCTATCTATGTCCGCTGTACTGGTCGGGGAGGATGCTCTCTTGGAACGGCAATACACGGAACGATGTCTGCGCTCCCTTCGAGACATCCATATAGAATTGGGGTGGTTCTTCCATTATAAAGCGACAACAATGCCGCAAATACTGGATCAATGCGTGGACACAAACAATTGACCTCCTCGTAGCTTCCTAATCCTAACCACTGTTAAACTAAAAGAGTTTCGTGATTGCACTATTTGTCAAAAAATTCTGTAAAACTTTAACCGAACGCCATGCCTAACACCCCTTGAAACTCACTTTATACTTTCCTGTCTGTCTGCCTTAAGGTCACAATTCAAGAATCACTGCACCGACTTCAAATATAGTTTCGCCAGTACTTTGGCTGACTTACCTTACCTGAAGCACTGGCTTCAGATTTAATGAAACTGTTCACCTTATATGTCGGTTCGGTCTAGGGCAATTCGGACCTGGACAAAGGCGCTATGTTATCAAGTGGCCTTTTTTTGTGCAGCGATTTTTTCGATCGCTTTTCCTGTACCAAACTAACTTAATTTGTACCCGGGACTACTGGAACGGGTTTCTTATGAGCTATTTTTTATTTTTATATATTTCCCCGAA
>JABASL010001135.1:0-12024 GCA_019775825.1 Neanura muscorum | reverse complement strand
ATTGCACTGAATTAGACATGCTTAGGGTTAGGGCTAACCAAAATTAGATACAGCGTGTGGTCGACTGCTGACTACAATACTTTGGGTTTTCCGCTTATCCCTCCCTGGAGAAAAGAAGGGGAGTGAGAGGGGGAAACTTAAAAAAAATAGCAGTTGACCGCCCGGTACAAAAATTCTTACATGAGCCAAAGTTTCATCATATTTCTTATGAGAAGCATCCAAATTGAGAACGATGTTTGACACATTTGCAATGAATAAGGCAAACCAGGTTGCCCCTATCAGGATCGAGATGATAGTACAAAGAACATCTGGCGGGGAAAGTGGAGCCTGGAAACCATATCCAAGGCATCCCTGTAACCGAAATTTTTCATTAAGGGTCAATAGCCTTTGGTATTTTAAATTTTAGAATTTAGAATATAAAACGAACCATATTTGAGAGGGCCCTTAGAACACAGTGGAGATACTTTTCGTATACTGGATGATCCCACAAGTCCATTGCAGAAACCCAACTTAGATTTTGTTCCTTCAATTTAAGTTCATTTCGATGTGTTAAATCAGCCACTAAATAGTGCAAGCACGCCAACCAATGGAGAATAAGAAACAAAAGGGTCAACAGGTTTATCAGCCGGATATACGTTGGTTGAATGTCATGCGCTTCCAGAATTTTACTTAAATAGCGCACAACTCTTGCCAGCCGCAGAATCTTCAAAAGTTCAAGAAGGCGGAAGAATTTAAAGTAGACACGAGCATGAGGATCAACATCTTCAATCGCAATGTAAATTAAATCAAATGGAATAGTTGAAATGAAATCAATCCAGAACCAAGATTTGAAGTAGTGTCTGAAAAAAAAAACCAAAGTCTGAAAATTGTGAAAAAAAATAATTAACAAATCATATCGAAATATTAGGTTTTAGTAACTTCTTAAACGTGGAAGTCAAGACACTTCCGGCGAGTGACCAGGCAGGGCAAAAGGAAACGGTGGAGCAAAAGCGGCTCCAGAATTTTAAATTTTTATTAAAATATGTAGTTAGTTACATGGCTGCGAGGCGTGGGTCCAGAATCACCTCATCCGAATCACTGCCAATAAATCCGGTGCGAAAGTTCAGGAGAATGTCGACCAAGAATACGAATGAAGCAGTGGCGTTTAGAAGGGCGGAGTCAAGGTGTGCCATAGAATCGGAATAAAATGCAATTTGAAGTGGCTGGAGAACCAGAGTAACGATTAATATAATTGACAAGAAGATATCCCACGACCAACGGAATTCACTGAAAGGATGAATTGTTTCTGGAAATGTTGATAAATGTCGCTTCCTTTCTTCCTCAAATCCACCGAATTGTGACTTCATTAACTTCCGAAAGAGCCGAGCATCAGAAGACACAAGGAATAGGTTTCGAATTGGTTGAAACAATGGCCAAATTTTGGACAAATCGAATTTCCAGCCACGGCGTCTTTTCACTTCAGTATTAAGTTCAAATTCACTCCAATTGAATTCGCTCCAGTTTCTTTCAAGTGATGTGGAAGAAGTCCCTCCATCACTATTCTGGGTCTCGATCCCTTCAATTTCAACTGCTTGTATCTGAAAGTGGAAAATCGTTACTTTGAAATGCTTAATTTTTTGTAAAAATTGTAAAATTGTAAATTTAATTGTTCATGTATCAGTTAATTCAATATCAAACCTCAATTCTTACCGTAAATCTTTGGATTTTTGAATGTGAACATCCCGTTTCTCGACCTATATCAATGCAAAAGTCCTGAGAACTCATTCTCAGGAATGTTCTCAAGGAATTGTAAACTAAATTTGATCTTATATTAAAAATTAGTTTGAAATTGAAATGACAACTGTAATCTAAGTCCCTGCCTGGGATAATGGCTTCCAAACTCCGAACGAACGATGTGGTGGTTTGAATACAAATATTTTGTGTCTTCTAAACACTTAACGTTTTGAGAGATAATATTAATAGCTCATTGACAATATCCTTAAGCATTGATAACATGTATGCGAAGCCAAAGAACTTAAGCGTAGAAAATCCAAATCCAGGTAAGAACTGAGGTGGAAAGAAAGAAATGGACCGGACCATATTCCTACACTCAAGCTTGAAATAGGAATAGCCAAAGCCAAAATTTTAAGAAAATACTTTAGTCATTAGTCTTCCAGATTTTATAAAATGTGTCACGAAAGAGAGCTATAAGCTTGAATTCGACTTTACGATTTCGATTCATTTTTTTCGGTTTACTTAAAATTTTACGGAAAAGTGAAGCTCATGGTGGATGTAATATCGGTAACGCAACACTGTCACGCATATCGACTCCAATTAAATTCCCAAGTAATGAACAATTACACGTTCAGAACTCAGAATTTCCAAGCCGTGGTCCGATAATTTTAGTCGGTTTCGTTCAGTTCCAGCGTTGTGTTTGCCAGTTTGACAATCCCTGAATTCTCAGCCTCATTTCCCAGAAACATTATGAAAACATAAGACAAAAAGGTTAAGGCTTAAAGAAACATCGTAAATGCATGAGGGATTTGCCTTGAAAATTACAAATGTCACCAGGTACACTTGGAACATATTCGAGAATGTTTCCCTTCCCTTATGTCCAGCTATAATTGATCAAAATTAATTACAAAAAACTTATTGCTCGGAGACTTTCGCCAGGGAATTCGTTTGTAAATCGTTATTACAACAGAACTACAAAAGTTTTAACCGACTTGAATTACACCATTTTGAATAGCAATCATCGAATCTAAACCAGGAACGTGAAGCTATCCTACAATTTTCTCAAGGCCACCAGCAATACCCCACTTCCGCCATGGCAAATCAACTTTAAAATGCACAGGGGCGAAGCCATTATCAAGTGATATCAGTCGAACATCAACGTAATCACACTACTTTCCAGAAAATTGACAAGTTCATTACTGTAATTTCCTACCCGTAACCCATGTCTAGCTCATGTAACCCTAACCCCAGAAAATCGATTACGTCCAACCGATTTGACCTTAACCGGATCAAATCATACAGCTCCATGAATATTGATTTTTATTTTCAGGAACTTACAAACTTCTCTTTTAAAGTTTCCCCTGAAATCCCCCCGTTTCTGCTCACTAAATGTCAACTAAATTGAAAATGGCTGCTGGGAAATCCTAATCCTAAATGTTGAGGACACCAACCTAAGGCTTCCAAAACGCGTGCGCAATAGCCAGGCACGAGTCTGAATCTGATCCATCCTCCTAATATAATTCTTGTACCGCGAGCGGCTGTCAACTGCTAACTATAATTTTTTGATCTTCCGTCTTTTCCTTCACATGGGAAATCTTCTCCCTCCCGTCTCGGGAGGGAGAAGAGGGAAAATCAAAAAATTGTAGTCAGCAGTTGACCGCATGGTACCCCGTGTGGGGTAAAAGTTATATTAGAAGTGTAAATTATGCTTGTAATTGTATCATTTATCGAAAATTCGTTGAAACTCCAAAAAATTTGTGCGTAAAGGGTTTAGGCTCAATGGGATACCGGGATAAAATGAGTAATCGTAACAATTAAGAAGCCATGAGTTGAAGAGGGTTCGTCTGCCTTTTGTTTTGTTTTTGTTGAAGATTCATTCACCTGCTCTTGTGCATGTTCGTCAAGTATATAAAAAGTAAAGTAAAAGTTACGTGTTTTAGTTCTGTGGAATTGTAAAATCGTTTTGACTTGGCATATGAGGGTGGTTTGAATTGTTGTAATTGAATCCCTGAAACTTGAGCCATAAAAGAGTCATTTGTAGATCCACCTGCCTTGATACCTCGCCCAAAAAATACTCTTCAGTTACTTCTGCCTTATTGCTCGAAGCAACTTGCTTCCTTACCAATTCCCCCATCTTGTTTCTTCCATTTGAGGGCCTCTTCTGAAGAGCCTCTTCACAAAGTTCGAAGTAAGTCTGGGCTATTGTTGCCACTAGGGTGGTGGGGTGTCATCTGAGTGGATTCCATTGGGATACCTGGGTTACCATTTGGGATATATCTGCTCTCCCAGAAAGAACAATGAACAGGTGAGTTAAGCCTTACCTGTTACTTTCCTTTTGATTTTTGGGGAAAGACTCCGTCCGTTGGGCTATTCGTTTGTTAAGTTCAGAAGTGGACGATCGTGTTGGTCTTACTACTACCACTACGGTACACGGTTTATTTCAAATCCAAAAGTGTTTTCTTGGAGGGTGGGGGCAGTTCTTTTCTAGCACCGCGCCGTGACCGTTGCCATAAAGTTCCACAGTCCACAGTTTCACTTCGATATTCGGACCGTCCTGCCCAGTGCCCAGGCCTAGGCTCTTCCGCTCAGGCATTCGGACTCCGCTCACCTGTCATTTCTATAAATATGGATTTGTGCCAATAACAAACATGTGAGAACATTCCAGCCTAAACACGGGGTATAAATCGTTTGGAAAATTGATTTTGGGCAAGGAGAACTTTACTAATGGAGGATTGACTCTGGTCAAAGTTCACTTCCCCGTTGTCAGACCCAAAAAAACGTGAAAAATGGAAGATACAGCCGATACAGGTGAGTCATACTCCAAATCCTAATGACACAATTGATAAGAGTTGAATTACAATTTGTAAACTGTCATTGACTCGGCTACTGATAATCCGCTACGGAATAATCCTCACCTATTACAGTGTTCTAAATCTTTAGGTCTCCTACCGTGTGGTCATTTGCTAACTGCCAATTTTTTGATTTTCCCTCTTCTCTTTCACATGAGAAAGAGAGGGGGGAAATGGCAGTTAGCAAATGACCTTACGATATCCTAAATTGTGTCTTCCATTAGTGATTGCATCGCTGAAGCGATTGTTTCCATAATCGCTTCATCGCTTATGTTCATGCTAGTTATTAATTTTAAATATTAAGAACTTAAAACAATTAATTGGGACAGTCACTTTTTGCCAGTATACTACTTCAAAACGTTGAAGCTAATTTAAATGGTAGTTAGGGGTTAGGGTGGGACTAAAAGGAGGATAAGATTAGGTAACGCTTGTCGCTGCACTCACTGCGCATGTCTCCCACCCAAATCAGGTACCAAGATCAGCGTAACAGCGTTTACAGACAGAATTACTGACAGGAACGGATACACGGAAGAGGCTAGAAAGGAAAAGGTTTAAAGAAAGGGTGCTAGGATATGTATTTCATAGCAAAAAAAGCAAAATTTTGCAGAAAGATCTTCTCCTTGTAACAGGAAATGAACGTTTTTTTTCTGCTCAGGTAAAATAATTGTTAAGTGCTGGTTCGTTTGACATCCGTTTTCCTTTTCTTAAGTCTCCTAAGGCGGTCCTTCTCGTTCTTAGCCCTTTATACCTGGCTGAACTTCCAAAAACGTACAACCTCCTTGTTATTGCCTTTACACCCACCCTGTTTTTGCGAAATATTTTTGCGAAAATATAAAAAAAACAAGCCAAATGACTCATCTCCTCGATCCTTCTAGATGAATTAACGTACAGGTATAATTAAACTTTAGTAGCAATTCTGAATTTAGAATGAACACAAGGTCCAGCGCAACGCAAGCATACCAGTTTTTAGGGGGGTTGTAGCCTGACATCTTTCTTTCCTTGTCATAGCAAGTACATTAATTATGAGCCATTTTTAGTCAATGCTAATTAATTCCTTTCTTTTGTTTACACATCAAGTACAGAGTTTGCAGTATGGAGTATGGCACTTTATTAAAAAAAAATGGCTAGTTTAACTAACAAACGGAGTGCTATTGTCATTCTGTCCTCGTCTTGCACGTGAGTTTGATTTGTAGAACCGACCTTGAGTAGACTAAATTGAATGCTAAAATGATTAGGATCACATAATTAAAGTATAAGTTTGATATCCGGAAAGTAGTAATACAATTGACAATGAGATTTGCTGAATGGGGGAATCGTTGCGTTCGTGGTTAAGGTATTTTCAAGTTTTTGTGAGTGTCCTGCAATTTTTTGCAATTTGTAACATGAGATGTTGCAAGGGAATGCAAGCGTGATCCAATTTGTTTGTCGTTCTTTTTGTCTCGTGGCAGCTAACGGTGTCTACACTCTAATTGACTTGAGTCATCATCCGATCCAAATATTTCTTACATTACATTACAACTACACTGCTTCACAGTGTCATTTAATATGCAAAATTTCAGTGTCAAAACTTGAGCATTATCATAAGAAAAATACGCTTGCCACAGGAGTGTAGGAGCTAAAAGCCCTACAATGAGGAAATCCTCGTCATGGTTTAACTTTAAATTACATTTTTCGAGTCTTCATGTTTGCTCGAAAGTTCATTGTTCCAGCGCAGGCTCAGATTGTAAGCTTGTAATTTGTGATTGTGTGGGATTCGCTACCCGGAAGGGGCAAGGGGGACAGACACAAATACAAAATCGAGTCCTCGAACATTTCAAATTCCCTTCCGGACGCTTATACTTGTACCAGTCCACAAATCCTCAACCTCTGAACACTGGTACCATTCCCAGTTCACAAATCCTCAATCTCTGGACTCTGATACTGGTACCAGTCCACAAATCCTCAAACGCTGGACGCTTATACTTGTACCAGTCCGCAAATCCTCAACCTCTGGAGGCTGGACGCTTATACTGGTACCAGTCCACAAATCCTCAACCTCTGGACGCTTATACTGGTACCATTCCACAAATCTTCAACTTCTGGACGCTGATACTACTGGTACGAGTCCCACCACACAAAGGACAAGTCCCCAGCCTCTGGACGCTGAGACTTGTACCAGTTCTAGCCCACAAATCCTCAACCTCTGGACGCTGAGACTTGTACCAGTCCCAGCCCACAAATCCTCAACCTCTGGACGCTGATACCATTCTACAAATCCTCACCGCTACCTAGTCGCTCCCTGAACCTTCAACCTTCCGTTCCCGTATCCTAGTTCTCAAATCGTCTTTCCAAAAATTGTACTCAATGGCATTGAGGATTATTGTATGATCACGTTTTGATGATGCTTTTTAAATTGTAAGAATGGCCAAGAGGAAGGAGGTGAGAATTCATACTTTTGAGAGAAGTGGATTATCCTTTTTGCAGTTTTTTGCCGTTTTCAATTGACGCTGATGGCGGAAATTCACCGTTGTTTGCAAAATTAGGCACGAAGAAAATAAAGGTGTGAGAAGATAAGAATGGTATAGAGATAGCTGAATTTACTTATCTCATCTCTTATAACAATTCAATCACAATCGTTGCAGTATTTCCACGTTCACACCGCACCCGGTCACATAGTCACATTAGTAGAAACGGTACTGTATGTCGTGAAAATTTTAGTGTCATTTTACCGGAATTAGTCACAAAACCACAGAAATTTCCCAACGACGACAAACTATCCATTTATATTTCATAAAAATTTGGACGTTGCGTTAGCCTTAATAGTTCGCAAAAATCGTATAAACGTTTGACTCATTCACTCCAGGAAATTGCTCATATTTCCGAAATGAATTAACTTAATGATAATAATATGTGCATAATAATTATTAAGACGTGCTCTGTTTTGATTTTTGCAACTTAAGCTCAGTGTGTATTATGAAGTGATATTGGAATTCTCGGCATTCTGACTCAGGTGAACGTTCAGACAAAGTTATTTGGCAATAATTTTTATTCCTGATTGAGATTTCGTAATCGATCCAATCCTGATCCGTACTTACAATGTACAGTAATGCAAGTTTACAAATATGCAATATGCAAAATTTGAATTCTTTCATATCAGAGCCATTACGCATGACTCTCAAATTGTGAAACATGTCGTAATATCTGCTATTTTGTTGTTTTATTAAAGTGCATTTACTGTATGGCATCTTTTTGTAGATCTGATTGTGGACGAGGTGTTTCCACAGTGTTCCTGTCCTGCCTGCTATGGGAATGAGTCTAATTCAGACGCCGCATCCGAGCCAGATAGAACAATGGAAGCGAGTCAAGTAGATTACCAGAATTCTCAGGAAACTCCGGAATTACCCCCTGGGAAACATTTCAACGATAACACTCCGTCCAATAGAAAAACAAGAAGACGAAAACTGACCTGGTCCTGGACAAGGACTGCTGTTCTCCTATGTTTATTAGCGTTAAGTCCCTCTGGTGCCTTTGAAGAATTCGATGATCAACTCAATGCCTCACCACCGTCCTCTTGGTCCACTTCGGCCTCATCAATGGAAATTGCTCCATCTCCAGTCTCATCTCCAGGACCTACTGGTATGGACACAGATGCCTACTTTACAACTGGACTAGCCAATAGCATCCGTAAAATAAATGCCACATTGTTAAGACTCAAAAGTTTAAGGGAACCGTTCCAGCTCCATTTCAGAACTGCATGTCCTTATGGAAACATATTTTACCAGGTACGAACCTCACATTCCTTTTAATTTTTGTTACACTCGGATCGCTACAAACACGGAACAGTACAGAACCACAAATCAAAATCTGGACCCACTACGTTTACTGACGGCTTATTTTTATGAAAAGGCCGCACTGCCCCTCTAATTTGTGCAAAACCCACAAACTTGATAGTTTGAAATGTTACGAAGATTCTTTAAGGACAAAACGCTAAAAAAAAGGTATTTGCCGAAGAAAAACTTTGGCAAATACCAAAGTTTTTCCCGCAGCATTTTAGACCGATTGTTTCAAGGTTTAGGGCAATGGAGTCTAACAGTTTTAAAAAATTAATGGTAGCCACGGACAAAAAAATTAAACACAAAGCTGTGTAGAGTGCACGCCAGCGATACTAGCGCAATTTTTGATCGATACTTCCTACCTTTCCTAAATCGTATTTTACTAGATTGTATAATTTTAATACAATACAATCATATTGTACTTTTGAAATAGTCTGCGTTTCTGAATTCAGCATGAACGTAATAGTCGAAGTGCATGCTTCGAATTCCGTGTTATTCAGAAGTTGGCGTGGTTTGTTCGACCTTGACCAGAAATCGATTTTATTCTGAAGCCGAATGAATTTGAAATAATTTATGTGCATTGGATTTGGTTTGGTTACCTTTGCTGTAGAGGCTCTTCAGCTCGGTTTGCATTTTTTTTCTCGAAATTTGTGGCTAAAATTCATAATAAAAATTCATTTGGCGTTGAACTTGAACTTGCCAGTATTTGCAAGAATGTCGACTTATACGCTTTCAACTCATAACCTCAAAGTATGCTAGAGCGTATCAGTTTGTGAAGACGAAACAATAGAAAAAACACTAAAGAATTCCTAATTAAACAATACGTAGTCCCAAATTGGGACTCCCAGTCCCAATCTATCTTTAGGGTTTTCAACCTTCGTTATGCTTCAAAGTGTTTGAGAGAGAAGGAACCTAATGATATAGCATTGGATCGATGGATCGAAGCTGAATTTGCAATTTTTTCAGTGAAGTTTGTGTTGTCCTGAGTTTAAAATGCTGTAGGCTATTATCATTGGTTTGGTTGCAATTTTACCGTGAATAGGATTCGGGGCAGTGGGTCGTTGTTAGCGGAAGGTGTTGCTGGCATGTAAATAGAATTCACAGCACAATCTATGATTAAGCTCAAACTCTCTTTTAATTCCACTGTCAGAAGCTTGTTTAAATAATAATAGAAACTTAATGGTTGTTTGCGCAAGAATAATTTTAATTAGTTAATTTTCCTTCCATTTCAAATCATTCCTAATTATTTAATGTCTCTCTTTGGGCTCTCTGGGAGGAGAGGATACGAAAATGATGTGCTAGCAAGAACAAAATATGAATTTTGATCTTGGATTTATAAGGCATCCCATTAATCTTAAGCGGTGAAGGGCGAAGGAGAAAGTGAAATTAGAGTGTCACAGGGAGTGAGTGAAATTGGTTAATTTTTTTATCAGATGAACAAGTCATTTACCAAAAAATTCCTGTAAGATCTAGCTTTCTTTTACTTTTAAAGTGTACATTTCATGTTTTTAGACACTTAACGCCTGCTGAAAGCTGAAGTGACCTTTGAGTGAGGGGTCATGATGGGTGGATTCGTTTTTAAAATGGAGTCCATTAGCAAACTTTCTGAGATCTTTAAGATTGATGAGGACAATTACCCTCCTGTATCGTCCCTCGAGGGACGATACAGGAGGGCCCTCCTATGATTCATTTTTCATTTCTGTAAATTGAAAAGTGTCAATCGAGGTCCACGATTGATCGTGACTTGAGTGTTATGATGAACTTTCGGAAGACTTAAGTGCCATGGGGCTGTATGGTCAGTCCTGGTGTCCATTTTGAACTGTACTGATGAAATAATGAATGGATTTTCATTTTAAGAACTGAATTTTCTAGTGTTCCATTATTCACCTTAGACTTACCAAATTATCGTGGGTCCATATTATAAATTAATTCGCTTGTTTACAAAATTGAGTTCAGGCAAGCCCTCTGGGCAGCCTCAATGTTTCCAATACCCAAATTAAGTGTTAGCTCGATCCAAATTCAAGAAAGAAAATAGCGAGCTGAGTACTCTTAATGGCTTTGGTCATGTACTAATTACTGAAAGCCGTAACATGGAAATGGCGTTGAAATAAATATAAACTGCGTGTCATTAGCATCATTTTAGAAGCCTAAAATGATAAGGGCCGTAACATTTAAGAATTAAAATAACGTGGTAGAAATCAATTATTTGCGTTTACATTTAAGAGTTAACACGGCACAAATCAATTGCGTTTAACCTTAATGTTTTGTTAAAATTCTAGGATTCATTCTCCCTGAGTTTAAATCAAGATGGAAAATTAATTTACTTGGCGACTGTTGGTAGCGAAAGTCGTACGCGTTACATATCCTCATCATCCCTTGCTGACGGACGTTGGCATTCTCTATTGTTTAATGGTTCACTTGTGCCACCAAGTTCGGCTGAGCCACTTCAGATCCTCCCTATCACAACCAATCGACCTTCAAAGAATATCGACTCAGCCTTTCTCAAATTCTTTGACGGATTTGTTGGTTGCGTCAAGTTGACAAGTACAACCGGTGAACCGATTCCCTCCGTCGCAGCAACCCTGGATGACTATATCACGCCCGGGAGCGCTGAAATTCCAAGTTCAGAAGACTATTCCATTGCAGACTACCTCCAACTCCATGGTCTCACCCCATATTCCGGTTGTGATGATACACATCTCAACTTAGCTGATGTACATCCCTGTCCCGATCCATCAACATTTGTGTTATGTAGCAAGTGCCTCAATGGCGGACGTTGTGAAGCCGTGGAAGAGGAGGAGCCCCATCTACCATCGAATGTATGCCTCTGTCCCCAAAGTACACATGGCGGTAAGTACTGTGAAATTCCCTGGGCTGGAATTGAGGAACCTAGTGATGCTCCGATGCAAACATTGGCTGCCCCAGGAGACTCATCTGGAGAAACGCTTGTCCCTGCCAGTGCTAATGTGGTGCAATCAAATGCAAGTTCCGGAACTTCCAACAATGGAACCTCGGCGAGACCACATGCAGGAAGATCTGAGAATTTGTCAACTTCATCTTCTACCCCATCAACTGTCACCACAACCACAACAATCCGCCCATCAGTTACGGATCTAAGGTCAAATGGAACTGATGCACCGTCAGGATGTCCATGTAGACATGGTATGTTTCAATGGATTTCAATTCCTTAAGTTTAACTCTAAATGACTGCAGTACGATATACTTGTCCATGTCCTCTATTATGGAAAAATACTGGACACGTTTTTGGTGTTTTTGATAGCATTTTCGCGTGTATTTGTTCAAAGTATAAAAAGTTATAGGATTCCCATGCATTAAAATTGTTTAACATTGGTTTATTTAGGTGGAGTGTGCCTCACAAACACTTCGACCAGCTCAGTCGAAGTCGGATCGACCCACGTTGTTTGCTCATGCGAAGGTACTGGATACTATGGAGAGAGATGTGAAATAGAAAATTTATTTTGTCGCTCAAGTCCTTGCGGTAAGCTACTAAAAACATGGCGACATTTCTGTTTTGTTTTAAGAAAAAATCTTTCAAATGCCGATATCAATTGTTATATTTACAGTCCACGGAATTTGTCAGCCGAAAGGGGATAGTTTTCAGTGCTTCTGCATACCTGGTAAATAATTAT
>JABASL010001134.1:0-12031 GCA_019775825.1 Neanura muscorum | reverse complement strand
GAGCCACCTAGAAAAAAATTCTGGAGCCATCACAAAAGTTTCGCAACCGATGTATAAAGTATGACTTCAACTAGATTTTGAACAAGAGTGAACGACGCTTTATTGTCCTAAAAATAGAACAATAAAGAACGTGTGTATGTTTTACTGATGAGTTGAATTTTTTCAAACCACTTTTGGACATTCTCGCCAACCTTTACCCAAACTGGAAGACCCAAATACCAAATCGGTAGAACTTAAAATTAGGTGAGTGTCGAGAAGAATTTTAACAGAATTTTTTTAACTGGTTTGACCGATTAAACCCACACAGACAAGCTCTTTGTTGTTCTAGGGAATTTGTGAAAAACGCAAAAACCATTTTTCAAAATATACTGAAAATCTTTCTTAAGGGAAAAATCGTGCATCGAAAAAGGTGTGAGGGTAAATTTGGGTTTTTATTTTATTCGAGTTTTGAGGGAAAATGGAATATTCTTGAGGGAACAGAAATCCACCTATTCTTTATATTAGTAGACGCCCGTTGTGGGAAGCTATTGCTCAAATTCGAATATTTCAATTATAACTCTGAAGTGCCACAATGTAAAAATTGTGATACCAATATCAACAAGCCTCGGAATTCTAGTCGTAACCATCATAAACATGTTTAGAACATCCCGAAGTGTATGTTTAGCGTAATAGGTGAAATTTTATGTTAAAGTTAACACTTGATTTAGTAGGGATGTGTCCTAAGAATTGGCATTTAGAGTTAAAATCGCTTCATAATGTTCTAAGAAAATGAAAAAATTGGAGGTGTCGGATACTTATTTAGAATTTATTAGGAAATGCTATCAACTTTTAAATTTAGCAACTGAGGAGACACCTTTGTTATAGCAATACAACAACACAGGAAAAATAAATTTTAGTCTGAAGCGCATATCTCTATTTATTAATAGGGTTTACGGGTTACTATCGAGCATACGATAATAATTTCTTGGCATTTGGCGACCTCTAGCATGTAAGTTTGAGAATCATGTCTCGGTTTCAAAAAAATGATAATGTCAAGGCAAATCCTTGTTGATCCTCGTCGATGTCCAGGTTTTATATCAGTTTCAAAAATGAAAGTTTCAGTTTCTACTGAAAATAGATATCAAACTCTTTTAATTCTAGCTTTTCGTGTATTTGTATGTGCACTTAACTCAGCTAATAAAACGAATATAATCCTGCAAATGTAATTTCCGGAAATTCTTGCGGAAGCAAAATTTATTCTATTTGAAGTGTAGATGTGAAGAAATGTCGAATAGAGTTTAGCAACTGAATGATGTGTGGTTTCACTACATCTCCATAGGAGTAGTAATTGCCACATGAGCATTCTTCTTCCCAATTCCGATAAAATATGGCGCATTTGATATTTGCAGCGCTTTAATCTCCCATATCTCTCTTACTGCGGTCGGATCAGGTTTCCCTTCGGCTGTCAATGAAATCACCGTTACTTCGTCACCCAGGTTGTATTTGCCGAATAATGGGGCGGGCGCAACAGTCCCTGTGTCTGGCGTGTCATTCATTGATGGTAGCTCGCAAACGTTAATTACTCTAAAATATTACGTTAAGAAATAAGCTTAGAACGTACATTTCCCTTAGCTAAAATACAAGATTCCGAAGCTTATGCTTATTTACCTGTTCTCGTAGTCATAGAAACCTGTACTGGGGTTCCGGTACTATAAGACACCATGAACGGCTAGACCATTTTGCCTTGAAACCGTAGTTGGAAGAATGACCTTAAACTAGTAGGTTTGACAATTAGGTAATCTTTAAAATTAAAAATAAGCTTATATAATAAAAACTACTTACTTTGGGCCTTGGCCGCAAGAAAAAATTAAACTCCAACTTAAAGTTGCCATTCTTCATGTCAGTAATGACGTTAGGGTCAATGGCTGGGGTAGGATCAACCATCCACATGGAACCTGTTCCATAAGGCTCAAAAGAAATTGCAACGGATAGGTCAAAAGATCGAAGTTTGGTGGTGATTTGACCAGCGAAAGCGGCATCTACCAGCGCTACGAATCTGTGAATATATGCACTGTCATGAAATATTTGGCGTATATGGCTTATAACGGGCTAACGGTAGGTCGCCGATTTTTCTTTTAAACAAATTTAATAGTAGGTATCAAACGTTGAATTCCGTAACTAAACTTACTGAAACTTCCGCTTCCATGCAGCTGGAACAGCAGATTCTGCATAACCTGGAACCACGAGTCCATCTGCATCTATTTCTCCAGTGACAGGCATCCCAACAACCGTCCCATTAGCTAGACTAGTGTGGTCAGCAAGGTGAATTTGCACGTTCTAAATTTTTAAAAAATGTGGTGAGGAAAATTACAGACTTCCCGGGGTCCTGGCTACCCAGTTATTTCAGACAATTAGGAAACTTGGACCATGAACTACATTAGGGTATCTGTGGTGTGAAAATAGTGACTGATTTCCATGTCGGGAGATTAAAGATTTGAGGATTTGGGGCGAAGGTTTAAAATCCTTGTGGGCTTCCACATATGACTTTTCTGGTTTTTCGACTAAACGTTTGGAAAATTGGACATTAGTATTGTCAATACGAAGTACACATGGGAATAATATGAGCGGAAGAGTGGAAAGGCGTCCACTAGCATCAACAGTTTTTCCTTCGATTCTAATTGTAATCCTAAATTCAAACAAAAGTAACTTGACTTTTTTTGGCCTGCTCAAAAGTTGTAAAAATTTGGTGACGATTGCGAATCCAAACAAATTCTTGAGCTCAGATAAATCGATCAAAAGTTGTAGAACATTGGGCAGAAGGATGTAAAGACGGCGGCCCACTAATACACTTTATCAAGAAACAATCCCTTTTCGCGTCCTCCTGTCCAAAATTTGTCACTAAATTCCTAAAAACTTCTGAGCAGGACGAACGACAGTCAGGGGCTTGTTTGAATGTAGGATTACAATTAGAATTTAACGAGATACCGTTGACGTAAATTGAAGCCGAATTTCCATACTTCCTCTCAAATTGTTCACCTGCGTGCTTTGCACAGAAACACTGATGTTCTAGTTGAACGTTGAGTTGCAAAATTAAAAAAAAATCATTGGTTGAGGCCCACTACGATTTCAAATCTTCGCACCAAAAATCAAATTGATTTTTAATTTCGCAGCATAGAAATCCGCCACTACTTTTAAAATTCATGGCTACCCCAATGCAGTTACCTGTCTAAATTTCAACATTTTCTGAAATAATAAATTGGCGTGGATCCCTGCTTAGTTGTACAATATAAAATAAATTTCTGCGCGTGTGATAATAACTGTTGGAATAACTTACCATCCCATAAGCATGAATCGACCAGCAAGCGATGACAAAAGTAATAGCGAATAATTTCATTTTCAACTGAATTTCCTCGTTCGTTTTTGTGTATCTAGAATAGCTTCTTCCAAGAGGATTGAGATCGTGCAAGTTGGTTTCGTTTACGGGAGAGACTGGGAAACTGTGATAATTCCACAGCCAAAATGCGACCCTTAAATACTTTAAATTACGCCCTCATTGCTTTCCCCACTTCGCAGGAGCAGAGTGGATTTTGGATGTCTCACACAGCCTAGCATAGCTGAATAAGTCTAATAAGTTTATGTGATATCAGCCCCTAAATGGCATGCCTGAATTTCCCTACTGTGGCGAAACAATAAGAAACGTCGCAGTACTCAAATTTGCCAGAATTGCAATAAGGTACGGGCTAGGTAGCAAGATTTTTTCTAGTAAATAGTACAGGGTCAAAAATATATCTCGATTTTGCTACTAATCGTAAGATTTTTTCTTTGGTATCTAAATGAAAGCGCGTAATCTAGAACATTTGAATTTTTGAAATAAATATGTTAACAACCTTCTTTTGTTACTTTCGTTTCAATAAGTATGCACTATGATAATCCTTCCCAACACATGGTCAAAATTGTTACCTCTGCTTTTCGAACTACCGGCTAATATGATGCAGTAATATTAATCATTTTCTCGAAATTTGGGAGATTTTTTGTATGGATGACCACATGAAACTTAATAATTCACATGCTAAATGCGGTAAGGATTTTGAATTTGAATTTCAAAAACAATCTTCTGTGTTTAGGTTAGTGGGAAAATTTAATGGGAATTTGATGTTTATTGTCGATATTGTCTCTGCTTTAAACCAAGGTTGTATTTACATTTCACAATTGGGACCGCATAGCATTCAAAAATTGTCCGTCTCCATTTTCACCACCAGATACCAACATTATACCCAGAGAAAATCCGAAAGAATTCAGAAATGGGGTAAAGTTGAATAGGTATAATAAGAAACTTTAGAAATGATACTCTGCACAACCTGATTTTCATAACTAAAGATTAGTACCTTTTGTAGCATGCTAAATCTGAGGGAATTAATTTTAGGATCTCTGACAGCAATTTACTGCTATTTCTAAATGCTCTAAAACACACAAAAATCCTCATAAGATAATAGTTTGGCCATGAAGGTAGAATTTAAGCTTTCAAAACGGTTTAAAATCTCATTAGAAACTTTTATTGTCCATTTCTTAATCGGAAACTTTGTTGAACATTTTACGAAACGAAAACGCGACGAATTATTCAAAATGAGGGTTCAATTGTTAATAAACTATTGATGAAAAGGCGGCTACTGACAATGGCTGAAAGTGGAGCGGGCGGGACAAAAATGCTTTAATACCATTAGTTCGAACATCTGAAAACTGCCTAACTACACACTTTCTTCAGTATTGCTGGTTCTACGCCACGTATGATCAGCAAATCCGGAATCTCGTCGAAATCTTATTTCGGTTAAGGTTAGTATTCGAGTTTACCGTCGAAACTTTGGTGGATATTCACTAAACAATTGGTAGTCCTGTATTTTTTTATATCGTTTATTGCATTTGCTACCATGGTGTTAGAATTAAATTATGCAGGATTGCTATTGGGTATGGGCTACTCATTTTTAATCGAAAATGGGATGGTGATATAAAAATTCGTTAAAAGGTGGAGGGGATTATAACGAATAATTTTGCTAAAGAACTGGAAAAGCCAGGTAGGATGCTACCACCTCAAAATATCGCCTAACGAGATCACGTCTTTTAACAGTAAGAATGGCCGCCCTACTAGTGAGGAGCAGAGCTTAATTGGTATTGGTATTAATTAATTGTAATTCCGGGTGGCTGTTGCCTTTTCCTGTACTAGGTTAACATAAAACACATCCTTTGTTTTCAGATTTATTATAGGGGCCCAGAACCTGTCACTGTTAATCTAGCGCTCACCTTGCTTTCTGTGACTTCTACAGCATGACATGCTGCGAATAAAATGACAATTGAGTACATGACTTGCTCAAATACCCCGCATGAAGAACATTATACTCGGGATACAGACTTCTTTTGAGGCTTGTGCAAGGTCAATGTCTCAGCATACATGTGCCACGTTTGGCAATGGTCAGTGACACATCGTACACCCCACCATTCAGTATGCGTCATTCACAATGGGCCATACCGTATGGGATATTCTCTATGGGTCGTTCAATAAGTATGTCACGCGGAAATCCGCAAATTCGGCACTAATCACACTAAACCTAAACCCAAATTAACCCCCCCCCCGCGGACATTACAGTTATAATGAGAACGGTGTTATATTTTAAAAATTCAGCTATGTGTTAGGTGTGGATGATAGGGTTAAGGGTACTCGAAAGAAAAATCATCTCAACAGTTTCACTACATTTAACTGTGTACTTTTCAAACTAATTNCCCCCCCCCGCGGACATTACAGTTATAATGAGAACGGTGTTATATTTTAAAAATTCAGCTTTGTGTTAGGTGTGGGTGATACGGTTAAGGGTACTCGAAAGAAAAATCATCTCAACAGTTTCACTACATTTAACTGTGTATTTTCCAAACTAATTCGGTTTGTTGTTTGATGGAACTGGGCAACCCAGAGTGCAATGCAAGGAGGACCCTTGTGTCACTCTTTTTCGACACCTCCTCTCCTCTTTATGGTGACATACATAGTGAATGACCCCTTATGGCCGTTTCAGTACAGGTCATCCCGTATGGGCATTCATTATGAGTCATTCAATACAGGGTTATTAACCCTAGTATGCCTACATCGCTGTACTGCTACGTGACCTCGACATTGTAGAATACACGAACCGTATTTCAGCGTCGAAACCCTCTTGTCCCTTTATCCACTCCAACCCATAAATCACTACAGTACTCCGTTCTGGAAATTATGCTATTCCTAATTAGAATGACATCAAAATTGCCATGGTTAACACTGGCGTTAACTAAAACACTAATGCTGAGTAATACTGTAGTTGCAAAACAATTGCCCTACACCTAGCCATGAAAGTGGGTCAGTCTAATATTCCAACAAAAGTTCCAAAAGGGATTCGACAAGCCTAGAACTGAGGAACCTAGACCCACGTATACCATAACCCTGACCTCACCTACGGAGGGAAGATCGACCTGAAATTAGGCCCTCCGGAACCTTTGGGATAAGTTACAACTCTCATTGGTAGCCCTATAATGTTCAGCTTTTAGCGTTTCTACAATATAGTAATGGTAAAAGGAATGCAAAGCGCAGCTTTCCTCACAACTAAAAATGTGTCAGCCAAAGTAAAACCAGAGCCGCGATGGAGAGACAAGGCATAGGTATGTGTGTTAGGAAAATGCAAAAACACCCTCACGTCATAAAATTCTCTCCGACCCTCTCTCTCTCTCTACGAAAACAGTCATTCAAAAAGTGTTTACACCTGCAGTGTCGTCACAGCCAGGTGGCCTCTTCTAATGGGAATTTCAATTCGCACGGTGGCTCAGTCGGTGGGTTGCAAAATAAAATGGCGGCTTGACGCCTGCGCAAATGCTATGGTGGAAATCCACAACCGACCGCTTTTAAAAAATTTGTTAAGAAGCGTATGTATTTGGATATTAATTTTCACTCCTTTTGAAACAAATTTTGCAGCTGATCAGCTAAAAAAAATTGATGGATTGGTTGATCTAAACCCTCACGTCATAAAATTCTCTTCGTCTCTTCCTCTTCCTCTCTCTCTACGAAAGCAGTCATTCAAAAAGTTTTTACACGTGCAGTGTCGTCACAGCCAGGTGGCCTCTTCTAATGGAAATTTCAATTCGCATGGTGGCTCAGTCGGTGGGTTGTATAATAAAATGGCGGCTTCACACCTGCGCAAATGCTATGGTTTGAAAATCCAAAACTGACCGCTTTTAAAAAACTTTTTAAGTAGCGTATGTATTTGGATATTCATTTTCACTACTTTCGAAACAAATTTTGCAGCTGATCAGCTAAAAAAAATTGATGGATTGGTTGATCGCTACTAGAAAAGAAATGAAATTTAATAAAAAATAAATTTAGATGAATTCAAAAACGGAAAAACTTAATTCAACAAACATTCAAATGAAAGCACTATAAATCTATTTTTTGAACTTCAGTAGTGAGTTTGGGGTTAAACTCTACGCGAGCATGTTGGTCTTGTTTGAATTTGGTCCAGAAATTATTATTTTCTAAGGCTTCTGGCTTTCTTTGCTTCAGAACAGTGAAGCGATTACAAGACAAAAAGAAAGGTGGAGAATGTTATCATCCTGCCATGACGCCTCTTAACACAAGAGACTCCACAAACTCACTTATGTCTTGTTCGCCTTTATCTACCAGCATCGCTACAACAGGTCAGAAATGTAGGTTTTGTAGCAAAAATTGAAAAGCTGGAAATGTGGGAGCAGCAGCGTGCAAATTCGCACCACTACAGAAACTTCAAGGTCATTTTCACATTTTTTTAACGTTCTCTTTCATATAATTGTTACCATGACTCATCAACCAATAGTACACTTTTAGGATTTTAAGTCTATTGTGTTAATAGGTTTAATAGTCTAAGTTTGTAAATAGTCACACCATTATTAATGTTTAGAAAATGGTAGAAAACGTACGGTGTAAGAACTTAAATTGAAACGTGCTAAAACGTTTATGAAAATGATGGATATTTAACACTACGAAAAGCTCCGAAATGATTGACTTTTCGGAAGAAAGCTAAAATTGTTTTAAGTTTGGGAGAACGAAGAATTAGGTTTTGATCAGGTTTAGGTTAGGTCGGGGCAATTTGGTTAGACTAAAATTGAAATAATTCCTCAGACTAGTTCAGTGTGACATTTGGTACCCAACTTTAGTGTGTAGAAATACTGGGAATTGGTAGTTAGATTATTGGATATTTTTGCGTTTAAATGTTATAATTAATTAATTAATTTTGTGAAATTTCTAATGGTAGTAAGACTGCTACTTCAGCCTCGGCAAAGCCGGAAGCCAAGTTAGTAAAATAAAAACCAAACAGCCCCTGATAACACCGCCATTGTCCCATGACCCATCCTGTGAGATGTCATCGTCAAGGGTTCGGTGAAACGCGCGCTGTTAGGATATAGAATTCAGTTTATAAAATTCAAACTACAATTCTATTTAGGAAAATTCTATTTAGGGTGATTTATATTTATGATTATTTTTAAATAGAATTTTAAACTTGCCCTATAACGCACATTTTGAGTTCTAGTTCTTTGATGCAGGTCAGAGTTTAGGGTTAAAGCTAGAAAACCAACTTTTTTGCGATATCTTTCAATATCAAAATGGACATAGCGCTTAAAGTGACATGAAAATGAATATAAATGGGAACGGTCGAGCTGAGTGGGCGTCCTAAAGAATACTTTGACACACTTTGAAGATTTTCGACACAAATGATTACAGACAAAAGAATGCAGGTATTAGAACCAACGGGGTCAAATGGTTCTAGGAAGAATGCATTATTTTGCTGTAATCATTTGCCGGCCTTCATTTGCCTCCAAGCTATATTGCCGGCATATGACTCTCCTAAATTGACCCAACCAATTGCAACCTGACTAATCCAAAAGCAAACTAGAGCCTTAGTTAACATTATAAATAAACCCAAAGTTGATGAATGTTTTGGCCTTATATGAACTTTCACAGAATTTATTATGCAAGCAAATGATTTTCAACCGGAAATGAATGCAGGCAAACGATTTTCTGCGAAAAATCGCAGCGAAAATGTCAGGTATACTCTCCGTTATTAATTAAACCAGGAAACTCATACCTCGATCTGGGATCCGACATAGGCCGTTGACTTTAAACTTAGACCGGCTAAATTGTGTTTAAGTAAATCTGTCTTGAGATCACTTTTTACGACCTTAACTTGAAACCCTGAAGACGTGGTGTATATTTTAAAGGCCTTTATAATTTTAGAATATATAAGTATACGGCTAGGCTGTAACTTTCCTAATTTGTTTCACGTCAAAATCAATAGGTGGCTGCACAGTAAATATGATTTTTGATCTTTATGTTAAAAACGGGAAATGTGAAATACCAAAATCTCGAAAAAATGCGGGATATTCGTTGAAAAAAAACTGCAAGGTTAAGTATACACAAAAATAGAAAACGTAAAATAACAACTGAATAACTGAAGACAAAAATAATGGACTAACTGGAAAAATTACCGGAAGAAAAAACTTAACTGCAAAATTAAGTCAACTTGAAAAGAGAAACTTAAGTGTAGCAAATGGAGCGGGGCTCTTAATTATCACTTTTACACAAAAAATACTTTCAGTTTACATGGTAAAAGTTTTAATTAGAGTTTGACTGTAGAAATATAGTCACAAAATAGTTGACAGCGCTTTAATCTTAAGGAAATATCTTAATAGGCTGATAATTTTTATGGACCAATCTCTTGACTAAGAGACTTTCACCATATCATTTGCATAGTTAAATATGCAGCAATTGCCACATTATTTCGCAACCCAACGCAACCGAAACGCCAGGTGAGTGGTTTTACGAGTAACCAGACAAGTCTCAAGAATTTAATTTATTAATTGAGTTACAGATTAAATTCTAAAATTTCATAAAGTGGACGGCACATTTAGAGTGATTTTACATAAAATGATGAACACGTTGAAAAAATGTTATTCGTAACTATTTCAAGTGTGATTTATAATGAACAGGTAGCATTTTATATCAAGGCAGAAAAATTAAAATGTTTAAGAATGGCAGTGGGACTTCTTGGTTTCATTTACAACATAAATATTTAAAATAATTGTTTATACATACCTTAAATTCGTGGGTATAACCAGTAAAATATTTCCGTATTCTGTTTTGGAAAATGGTAGCATAATAAAAATGCATTGATGCACTGAAATTGAAAACAGACTTGAAGCCCGATTCTTATTCACCATAAATCTGAAGCAACTGGAAATAGTTTCCGCGTAATCGAGAAGGGTCTTGGAGGTACTGTCACGCGGCTTCCGGGTCTCCTCATTTTTCTTTAGCAAAATAATTTCGCCGAAAATTATCCGTACAATTGATAACATCGATAACAAAAACTCAACTTTAAAAAATATAACAAGAAATGTCTATAAGTGGTTAACGGCTTTTTTGGACCTAAACCGCTTAATCGATAAGTTACAGGTTTAAATTGTATCAGGGAAGTTGGTGCAAGCACGAGAGATAAAACTGATCGGGAAAAATCAAAGTAAAACGCGGAACTGAAAAACAGATTTGAAAAATGTGGTTTTGTTTACTTTTCCTTTACTCGTTTGAGCTCAAATCAACATGGTGTTCTAGCAATGTACTTCTTTACTGCCATTGCCTTTAACTATTCGGAGAAAAACCAGGAAGTACATGCAGACATAGCAGATTCATAATTTGGGGTTTCAGATGTTCTGCAAATGTTATGTTTTCAGATGAAGGATCCACCCATAAAGCTTTCTTTCCATATTTCTCCAGTTCGAGAGAAAGTTGAGCGCGAAAGCTTGTTAAGGTTAAGTTTAGGTTTTAATTGTTCTACTGACAATTGCTGAAAGTGGAGTGGGCGGGTCAAAAATCTTTTAATACCATTAGTTTGAACATCTGAAAACTGCTCAACTACACACTTTCTTCAGTATTGGTGGTGCTGTGTCCGTGACAAAATGGAGAATCAAAAATGGAGACTGGAAGAAATAGAGAAAAATAAATGTAAGAATAAGGTTGAAATTAGGTTCTGTAACCTAAACTTGACTCTAAACCAAATCGAACCTAACTTAAACCTAAAATAATCCTAAACCACTACTCTAACCCTAACCTAACCCTAAACACTACTTCTCCCTTTCTTCCATTCTCCATTTATTTTTCTCCTTTTCTTCCATTCTCTATTTATTTTTCTCAATTTCTTCCCTTCTCCATTTTTGATTCTCCATTTCGCCTGCGACTGGCTGGTGCTACGTCATGTGTGTCCATCAAATCCGGAAGGTCGTGGAAATTCGTTGTGGTATATTATTTCCTGTAGTTCCTATCCAACATACCGTGATTTTAAAAAAAATCGTAAGTCCATCCTAAATTTATTTCGGTTAAGTTTATTATTCGAGTTAAAACTTTGGTGGATATTCACTAAACAATTGGTAGTCCTATATTTTTTTTATATCGTTTATTGCATTTGCTACCATGGTGTTAGGTATTAAATTAGGCAGAATTGGTATTTTGTATGGGCTCCTCTTTTTAAGTCGAAAAAGGGATGGTGATATAAAAATTCGTTTATAGGTAGAGGGGATTATAACGAATAATTTTGCTAGGGAACTCGAAAACTCAGGTAGGATGCTACCAACCCAAAATATCGCCTAACCAGATGACGTTTTTCAACAGAAAAAATGGCCGCCCAACTAGTGAGGGGCGGAGCTTAATTGGCGGCCATTGTATTGCCGGGTGGCTGTTCCCCATTCCTGTACGTCACCATCCCCTACAATGTGTACAATAACAAAGATACTAGATTAATATAAAATAAATTTTTTTGTTTTATGATTTATTATTTGTTCCACTGTTAACCTAGCGCTCACCTTGCCTTCTGTGACTTCTATAGCATGACATGCTGCAAATAAAATGACAATTGAGTACATGACTTGGTCAAATGCCCTACATGAAGAACATTATACTCGAGATACAAACTTCTTTAGAGGCTTGTGCAAGGTCAATGTCTCAGCATATATGTGCCACGTT
>JABASL010001133.1:0-12033 GCA_019775825.1 Neanura muscorum | reverse complement strand
TTTTTTTTTTTCAATTGAAAACAATGAATTTCCAATTGTCAATTGATACTTCCAGGTTTGAGTATCACTCTTTCTCCTTCCAATGACCTCTTCAGCGCTATCAATTCCCAATTTGTTTCCGAGCGTGGTGGTACGTCCTCTGCATGCAATAATGGTCCTTTAAGCTTCAGTTTGCAATTTGCATTTCCAAGGCATGTGCTTCATGAGGACAAGCACATTTTCTGCACATGTTCTGTTTGGCCATTAGTTAGTCACATTGAACAAATATTTGTTTCAATTCTCCGAAATCGATGAGCCAATATGTCAATTGTTCTCCCTAAAGGGTTAAGAATCCTTCATCATTCGCAAGTTTTTGCACTCAGGGTAGAATATCTAACCACGAAAATCAGTTAGTCGCACACAGGGGCCTAGTGAATGGAATTCTGGGGTTACGGAAATAAAAATCAAAGGTCAGAGGTCACCGGTAGTTCACTCAGGACAAAAGTTGTTAAATTTTGGGGGATACTTGAGTATTATTACGTTTGGTGTATTTTTGGATTACGTCTCGAGGAAAGTGAGACTTCCCAGAACCAAGTTGCGGGAACTTGGCTAATTTTTTTTTATAGAAAAATAGAAAACTGAAAAATGTATTTTTTTGTCGCTGAAAAAATTACTTTTTTTTGTGAATTTAAAACAGTTGATTATTATTTTTAAACTTTAATTGTGCCCTAATTAAAACGATAATAAATTTGGGTTTGGAGAACAAAGCAAGAAAATTCGGTAACAACCGGAACCACTTCCCAAATTGTGGCCTTATACGCCGTTATGTAAATTTTCAGCGATTTTCATTGATTTTTTTTTGTAAATGGGGGATAGTGGGGTGGAGTGATTAATTTGTCCGTGAATCCAGTAATAACTTGTTCTGAATGGAATTTATCACTGAGTCATACTTGACGTGGAGAGTGGTAGTAAACCACTACGCAACATAGTTAATTAAGGTGAGGAGAAACTGGATAATTTTTAACTTAATTGTTAACTTAACTACTCATGTCATTAAGCTCTGTTTCTACTGATTGTAGCGTTCATATGTAGCGTAGATGGTAGACTTTGAATGAATTGAAAAAAAATTCAATATTATTCAGTGAACAATCGCGTCGTGAGGAGTTCCTGAGGTTTGGATTGGACACTACTTGTCAGGCGATGTCACTATCAAATCAAGTTAGGTTTGTTGACGGAAGTTAAATTAACCTCAATCTCAATCATTTTCGGTTAAGTGGTCACACACATCCTTTTTACTGAAAACCCTCTCTGCTGGATACAGCTTTGTACTAGAAAATTTAGTCATAAGTGTGTTGGACACTGGTGATAATAGTACACTGACTCTCTTGAATGGAATACTGCATTGATCATATCTCCGTAGTACGGAGGAGTCGGTCGGTCGGTCGGTGACACCGAAGACTTGATTTATATTTTTTGTTTCAATTGGACAGAGAGAGTAAGAGTGGTCTCGGGGTTATGTAATTAAAAGTGATCGTACGATATCTTCTTGCGTTCCCCCCTGTTGTATTCGTGTGAAAATTTATGTATTCTTGAGAAAGTTTACCTGGCTTGGCCTGTGTTTCCTAACCAAGTCACCTTGAACAATAATTTCCTTCCCTCATGGCTATCCTCATTTCATCTTTAACTGTCCCAAACTCATCCGCAGGATCTTCAGTTCAACAATGAAAATTCTGGTGGTCACCCAAAACTCAACTTACTCGCGTCATACTTGTTGACGTCTTTCTCAAGCCTTTGTTCTAAACATTAGTAAATTATTTCCAGGGTATATAGAAGATAGATCTGACGCCCTGACCTGAGATTTGGTGATCTGTCGATCTGTGAAGCAATTTTAGAAAAAGTGTGTTTGCGTAAGCAAGCGGTAGTTGATGGTAGTGACCGTGAATCGTGGTGATATTGTGAGGAACTCGGTGTCAAAGGTTCGTTCCCAGGTTGCCTTACACTTCTGAGATAAGAGAATTCCAAGGTCCTTCTATTTTTTCATATTATTTTTTTGTGCGAACGCTGGAAGCGTTGCGCTGATATTGTGAACTGTCGTACCTAAGAAATACTTCCTTTGAAGATGACGAGCAGTAGTAATAGTGGCTGTCACTTAATTGAAGATGGGAACTACGATATTACGAGTAACTCGAGCAATTGGCAAGTCCTGCTTCATTTTACTCCTTTGTGAATTGCGCGTCCTTTTCCTTAATTCATTTCACAAGGAACATTAATGATTTTAATTCATTCAATCCGTAGAGTATTCACGGGTCTGTCTGTAATTTTGAATACGTGATAAATTCTAATTAACAGGGGCAATGACAGTTAGTAGGGTTAGGGTCACCCGGGTAAGGGCTTCAGATGTAGCACCCACTACTAGTTAGATTGGAAGGTTAGAGTTAATTATTCAGTGCTGGTCGGTGAATCCAAACAGCCACATCGGGGTGACCCGTGTTGATCTTTTCTGTATTNGTAGGGTTAGGGTCACCCGGGTAAGGGCTTCAGATGTAGCACCCACTACTAGTTAGATTGGAAGGTTAGAGTTAATTATTCAGTGCTGGTCGGTGAATCCAAACAGCCACATCGGGGTGACCCGTGTTGATCTTTTCTGTATTTATGCAATGTGGACCATTTAAAATTGCCCTCCGACATTAATTAGTTGGCTTACATTAATTATCTTTTTGAGTTTGACGAAAAGCATTAGTCACTACACAAAATCATGCGTGTGATAGGTATTTGGCTGACGGAAATGTTAATCTTAATTGATAATAACAGAATTAGCTCCGGTTCATTTAAAAAAAACTCGATGATTACACCTTGACTGACATCGGTATCATAGAATTAATGATCAGACCACCATTGTCATTAAAATGGCACAAAGTTGTTTACATGGATTCAATTATACTGATGAGATTTTATTAAATTCCAGGCCCAGCATGTCATACGGGACAATGCTACGAGACAATGCTCGTCACGGTCAAACTCGGGATGTTACGGTGGCCACTCCGGAAGAACTTGTCAAGAAATTTGGAGGAAACAAAGTTATCAATCGGGTAAGCATTATATGCACCAAAATTGTAAAATAAAAAGGTTTCATTTTTTTTAAACATGAATCCTGTAGGTACTGATAGCAAACAATGGAATTGCAGCAGTCAAGTGCATGCGCTCTATTCGTCGGTGGGCTTATGAAATGTTTCGAAATGAGAGAGCTATTCGTTTTGTTGTCATGGTCACGCCAGAAGATTTGAAAGCCAATGCGGAATATATTAAAATGGCTGATCATTACGTCCCTGTTCCTGGAGGCTCCAATAACAACAATTACGCTAATGTGGAGCTAATTTTGGACATTGCAAAACGAATGCAAGTTCAAGCAGTTTGGGCAGGATGGGGCCATGCTTCTGAAAACCCAAAGTTACCTGATCTCCTTACAAAGAATGGAATTGCCTTTATTGGGCCGCCAGAAAAAGCTATGTGGGCCCTTGGAGATAAAATTGCCTCAAACTTTGTTGCTCAAACGGCAGGAGTTCCTACGCTTCCATGGTCAGGCAGCGGTAAGTTTCAAGTTACAAGTTTCCAGCGATATTTAATGTTGATTGTTACTTTCACTTTTGGTGTTTGCAGGTATTGTTGTTGCTTCACATGCAAAAGATAAGAAAATTAAGATTTCGAATGAATTGTACAAAAAAGGTTGCGTTGCAACAGTGGAAGAAGGAATGAATTCTGCTCATAAAATTGGTTACCCCGTAATGATTAAGGCTAGTGAAGGAGGCGGTGGCAAAGGAATTCGAAAGGCAGAGAATGACGATGAATTTCCAAATTTGTTTCGTCAAGTTCAGTCAGAAGTTCCAGGCTCACCAATTTTTATCATGAAATTGGCTACCTGTGCTCGTCACTTGGAAGTTCAATTACTTGCGGATCAGTATGGCAATGCAATTTCTCTCTTTGGTCGTGATTGCTCAATTCAAAGAAGGCATCAAAAAATTATCGAAGAGGCCCCTGCTATTATCGCTAAACCTGAAATCTTTGAACAAATGGAAAAGGTAAGAATAGTATCATCCTACACAATATCCGTACTATTTTATGCTGTAGTTCTGTTCCTCTGTCCGTCGCCCAACTGCTCCAATACACAGGAGACCCATTTTATTGCATTTTTTTTAGTTAATGTTATAAAGTTTGATATTTTTGATATTTCAGGCAGCTGTTCGATTGGCTAAAATGGTTGGATACGTCAGTGCCGGCACTGTTGAATATCTCTACGACACAGACGGAAATTATTTCTTTCTAGAATTGAATCCTAGGCTACAAGTAGAACATCCATGTACCGAAATGGTAGCAGATGTGAATTTACCCGCTTCCCAATTACAGGTGAATTTGGATTAACCAAACTTGGGTAATTAAAATGGATCATTAAAACTTACTATTTGTTATTAATGGTGTAAATTGCAGATTGCAATGGGAATTCCTTTGTATCGCATCAAATGCATACGACAACTTTATGGGGAAAGCCCATGGGGAGACACACCGATTGATTTTGATAAACCAAGAGAGAAGCCTCAGCCTTATGGTCATGTGATTGCTGCTCGAATTACCAGTGAGAATCCAGATGAAGGATTCAAGCCGAGCAGTGGAACTGTTCAGGAGCTCAATTTTAGATCATCGAAAAATGTCTGGGGGTACTTTAGTGTAGCAGCGTCTGGTGGACTTCATGAATTCGCGGATTCCCAATTTGGTCATTGTTTCTCCTGGGGAGAGGATCGAGAACAGGCGAGAGAGTGAGTTCATTTTTTTTATTTTTTTCGGTTTTTTTGTTTCTTTTAAAAATGGATATATTTAATTTCCAGGAACCTTGTGATTGCCTTGAAAGAATTATCAATTCGTGGTGATTTTCGAACAACAGTTGAATATCTTATTACGCTTTTGGAGACAGACTCATTCCAACAAAATACAATTGATACAAGCTGGTTGGATGCTCTCATTGCGGAGAGAGTTCAAGCAGATAAGCCCGACGTTATGTTAGGAGTAATCTGTGGTGCCATTCATGTTGCTGATCAAACTATAATGAACGCTTCACAACATTTTCAGTCTTCCCTTGAAAGGTGAGTTACTGTAAAGTTACTCGTAACCTACCGTAAGATGTAGCAGCTTACGTTGTGGAAACTTGGAGCGGTGTTAATTTTAATTTTGTGAATTTTAGGGGCCAAATCTTACCCGCGAACACGTTAAGAAATCACTTGACCATCGAACTTATCCATGAAGGGATCAAATACAAGTTGGCAGCAGTTAAGAGCGGTCCAAACACTTATTTTATTGTTATGAATGATTCATTTAAAGAAATTGAAGTTCATCACATGTCTGACGGTGGACTACTTCTCTCGGTGGATGGTGCAAGTTATTCAACATTTATGAAAGAGGAAGTGGATCGTTACCGCGTTGTTATAGGAAATCAGACGTGTGTATTTGAAAAGGAAAATGATCCAACTCTCCTTCGAGCACCATCAGCCGGAAAATTATTGGGATATTTGGTAGAAGATGGAGGACATGTCTATGCTGGACAAGCATATGCTGAGATTGAGGTCATGAAAATGGTCATGACATTGACAACAAACGAGTCAGGATGTATTCAGTACAATAAACGTCCAGGAGCAGTTCTGGATTCTGGGTCATTGATTGCACGGCTAGAGTTGGATGATGCGTCAAAGGTCACGCGAGCTCAACCATTCTTTGGCAAGTTTCCAGACTCAGAGTCTTCACTCACAGCTGTTGGGGACAAGCTCAACCAAGTATATCAACAGTGCAAGTTGACGCTGGAAAATAACTTTGCCGGTATGTCATTATGGTCACTCAAGTCTAGCGCAGAATTGTCAATTGTCGAGTTTTAACACATTTTAAATGACCAATTTTTAATGTATTTCATTTTTAATTGTTTTTTTGTCTCTAGGCTATTGTATACCGGAGCCTCATTTTAGTCTAAAAATTAAGGAAATCGTGGAGAAGTTTATGAAAGCTTTGAGAGACCCAACTCTACCTCTTCTGGAACTTCAAGTAATTATATGATATTAATTGGAGTAGCAGAATTTAATTTAATTTTATTATTACTGGTAGGAAATATAATTGTTTAGGAATTGTTAATATTTAAAATTATTGTATAAAATAGGAAGTCATATCCTCTATTTCCGGTCGCATTCCATCAACAGTTGAAAAGAAAATTCGTAAATTGATGGGACTCTACGCCAGTAACATTACTTCCGTCCTGGCTCAATTTCCAAGTCAGCAAATTGCTAGTGTCATTGATGGGTAAGAATTATTTCAATAATTTAGTCAATATTTAGTTGCAATTGAATCAGTTATCAATTTAGAAATATTTTGAGTTTGTGTTTCTAAAAAATTTGTCAAATTTTCTGTAGACATGCCGCCACACTTCAAAAGAGAGCTGATCGTGATGTCTTTTTCATGACGACCCAAGGAATTGTTCAATTGGTTCAGCGATACCGAAACGGTATTCGAGGACGTATGAAGACATCCGTGCAAGAACTGTTGAAGAGTTACCTTGCAGTAGAGAGCCAATTCCAGCACGGTAAGCTTCGCCAACTGTATATCGGTTTTCGTTTTTTTTTTTCGTTTCGGGGTCAGCAAGTTCGGTTGTAAATATTTTGAACTTTTACCTTCCAGGTCACTATGACAAATGCGTGTCAATGCTGCGGGATCAGCATAAGGATGACATGGCCTCTGTGGCTGCTATAATTTTCTCCCATAATCAAGTAGCAAAGAAGAATATGTTGGTTACTACTTTGATTGATCATGTTTGGGCTAATGAGCCTGGTTTAACTGATGAGTTGGCTCCTATTCTCAATGAACTTACAACACTCAATCGATCTGAAAATTCTCGTGTTGCTCTACGATCAAGACAAGTGAGTTCAGTTTAATTGCTAAATAACTAGTTAATCAGTATTTGAATAAGTATCAATTAATGCAACTCAAGGTAGAAAATCCTAGAAGTTGTCTCATTTTCCCCAAAATTTATCTCATTGGGGGCAGTATGAGAAAATTTGACACATCCCGTTTAAGTAAGTTTTAATTCATGGGTAACGCGAGATTTGTAAGTTATTTTCGTATTACCCCGAGGAATGCCCAAAAGTGGCTATCGAGGCTCACGAGTCCCAACACCTACTTAGATAACTTTAAATGGGGTTAAATTTTAGAGTTTTAGCTCAGGTAACTGGAAGCTGAAGTGTCAATAACATAAACTTTTGTTTGTAACCTAGGTTTTAATTGCTGCTCATCAACCAGCCTATGAACTCCGACACAATCAAATGGAATCCATCTTCCTCTCTGCCATTGACATGTACGGACACGACTTTCATCCTGAAAATCTTCAAAAGCTCATCATGTCCGAAACTTCCATCTTCGACGTGCTTCATGACTTTTTCTATCATATAAACAAGGCAGTACGAATGGCGGCTCTCGAAGTTTATGTCCGACGTGCTTATACTTCTTACGAACTCACTCGACTCCAACACATGGAACTCTACAGAGACATGTGCATTGTCCATTTCCAGTTTCTCCTGCCATCATCCCATCCAAATAGGTAACCTATCCTTTGTAATTGTTGAAGTTACGCGGTTACTAACTTTTGACATTTATGCATTGCACAGAATTCCGCACAACAAGGCAGCTTCTAATCACCTAATGTTGAGCCACGTCCCATCAATTGACGAAATCCAATACATGGAAGCACCCTATCTTCAAATGGACGACTGTCAACGCACGGGTATCATGGCTGCATTTACAAAGTTTGAAGAATTTGAAAATTACTTTGATGAACTGATGGATCAATTTGCTGAAGACGATTCACGACCTGATTCTCCCTTGGCTTATGGTAGCAACGACATGGATAACTCCATCTCCATCAGTGCCAGCTTCAGTGATCCAAACCACGTCGACTTTGAATTCAAAGTAAGTTAGAACTTTAGGAATCTAAAGTCATCTAGTTAATAAGTATCAATAATTAAAAAAACGGATTGTTAATTTTTTATATTTTATTATTTGTTATCACTTTTAGTTGGCTGAACCAGTTCACATTCTAAATATCGCCATCAAAATGGACGAGAACGATGACAATCAGCTGAGCGAACAATTATCTAAATTCTGTACACGAAATATGGAGAACTTCCTTCTCAGAGCAATTCGACGAATCACGTTTGTCGTACTTACCAGGTAAATATTCCAGTAGAAATTTACATTGTTCTGTAAATGTAACACAAATTTAACTGACTACAAGACGAATTACACAAATCCTAAGTGTTAAATATCTCAATTTAAGACCATAGATTTTTGGAACCGGGGAAAAACACCAATTTTCGATTCTTGGAACTAGGCTTCATAAGAAGTGGGGGGAAGTGAGACTTAAGATTGAATAGATTTTGGGGGATTGAGAATTTACGTTAAGATTGCCGTAAACGTCGGGGTATTATGAGACGCTTCTTAAATACCTTATTCTCAATTGTTTCACTTTATTTATTTCCAGCCGGCGAGAATTTCCAAAATATTTTACCTTCCGTGCTCGTGACAACTTTACAGAGGATCGAATTTACCGACACTTGGAACCAGCCCTTGCGTTTCAGCTAGAAGTGAATAGAATGCGAACATATGATCTAGAGGCTCTCCAAACTTCCAACCAAAAGATGCACTTGTATCTTGGTAAAGCCAAAGTAGCCAAAGGTCAAGAAGTGACGGACTACAGATTTTTCATTCGCTCAATCATTCGTCACTCTGACCTTATTACGAAGGAGGCGTCATTTGAATATTTACAAAACGAAGGGGAGCGACTTCTGTTGGAGTCTATGGATGAACTGGAAATTGCATTCTCACATCCACACAGCCGAAGAACTGATTGCAATCATATCTTTCTCAATTTTGTACCTACTGTCATTATGGATCCTGCAAAGGTAAAATATAAATTAACAAAATCAAATCCTGGTAAAAAAAAAACCTAACAACCGAAGTTAGCCAAAGTTTATGTACTTACACTTCTTGTTTTCGTTAGATTGAAGAAAGTGTTCGTAACATGGTTATGCGATATGGTCCAAGACTCTGGAAGCTGCGTGTGCTCCAAGCAGAACTGAAAATGACGATTCGTCAAACTCCGAACAGTAAAATCATTCCAATCCGGCTCTGCCTAGCTAACGAAAGCGGATATTATTTGGATATTAGCATGTACCGCGAAGTTACGGATCCGAAAACAGGACTCGTAAGAATTTTAATCGTTGTCGATCATTTATAAATAGAAATGAACGCGATCATTTGATCATGACTTTTGATTATTTTAGATCAAGTTTGATTCGTTTGGTACCAAGCACGGTCCTCTCCATGGTCTCCCTGTTTCAACCCCTTACATGACCAAGGATTACCTTCAACAAAAACGTTTTCAGGCTCAAAGCAATGGCACAACATATGTCTACGACTTTCCAGATATGTTTAGACAAGTTCTCGATCGAACGTGGAAGGAATACGTCGAACAAAGGCCGACAGGTAAAATATAAAATACAAAGTATTCAATCATGAAATACGTTTCATGTACGTTGTACATTTGGCATTTTGTTTTTGAAAATTAATCACCTCAAATTGTTGTTTTGTATCATCTTACCCCAGAAAACATTGAAGTACCAACACATCCTTTGCAATTTGTTGAGCTCGTTTTGGACGCCCATGGAGAACAAGTCATTGAGCAGAAGAGACTTCCCGGAGAAAATGATGTAAGAATTGTAGCTGGAATTGTGTGATTAACGTTGCGGAAATCGAGTTCGCTAATTTTGTACGTCGGAATCTCATTTAACTTTGATGTACCTTAGATTGGAATGGTTGCCTGGAAAATGACTATGTTGACACCTGAGTACCCTCAAGGCCGTGATATAATTGTGATTGCCAATGACATGACTTTCCTCATTGGTTCCTTTGGAATTCGTGAAGATAAACTCTTTCTCCATGCATCTGAATTGTCCAGGAAATTACGAATCCCTAGGATTTACATTGCTGCTAACAGTGGCGCCCGAATTGGTTTAGCGGAGGAAGTAAAACATTTGTTTAGAATTGCGTGGGTTGATAACAATGAGCCAGACAAAGGATTTCGCTACTTGTATCTCACACCAGAAGACTATTCTAAAGTCGCCAACTTCAATTCTGTTCACGCAACGCTTATTGAAGATGAAGATGAAGCAAGATACAAAATCACGGACATAATTGGTGATGAATTTAATTGCGAATTAGATTGTAACTCACAAACTTGTTAAGAATGTTGACTTAATTGTATTACATAATTCTAGGCAAGGACGATGGGCTGGGTGTTGAGAATTTGAGATACGCTGGAACAATTGCGGGTGAAACGTCCCAAGCCTACCAGGAAGTTGTAACAATTTCAATGACAACGTGTCGAGCAATTGGTATTGGTGCTTATTTGGTTCGATTGGGGCAACGTGTGATTCAAATTGAAAATTCACATATCATTCTCACTGGATATGGAGCTCTGAATAAGGTAAAGGATTTATGGTTACTATGATTATTTCTTCTTTATTCATATGATTTGCTTAATTGTGCAATTTATTTAATTTTTTGTTTGTTTGATTGTATTTTACATTAGCTGTTGGGACGTGAAGTTTACACTTCAAATAACCAATTGGGTGGAATTCAAATCATGTACAATAACGGAGTTTCTCATAAGACTGAACGCCATGACATGGAAGGAATTTTTGCCATGTTGAAATGGCTCTCCTACATACCTGCTCGCAAGGGAGCACCACTTCCAATTCTTCCTTCAATTGATCCCATTGAGCGTGACATTACGTTTCATCCCACTAAAGCTCCATATGATCCTCGGTGGCTTCTAACTGGTCGGGCCAATCCAGCTAATCCTAATGAATGGGAATCAGGATTTATGGACTTTGGTTCTTTTGATGAAATTATGAGGCCATGGGCCCAAACCGTTGTTACCGGTAGAGCTAGACTTGGTGGAATTCCACTGGGTGTCATCTGTGTAGAAACAAGAACTGTTGAACTCAACCTACCAGCTGATCCTGCTAATCTCGACTCTGAGGCTAGGGTAAGTCAAATTCAATTAAGACAACTAAATTAACCTGGAGTTAGCTACATTCAGTTAGGAAGATAATCGTGGTTACTGAACATTTCAGACTGTTTCTCAAGCCGGCCAAGTATGGTTTCCAGACTCGGCGTACAAAACTGCTCAGGCAATTATGGACTTCAGCAAGGAAGAACTTCCGCTTATCATTTTTGCCAACTGGCGGGGATTCTCAGGAGGAATGAAAGGTAACATTGCTGTTTGGGTAATTGCTGTTCGGCATTAATTGGAACATGATTTCGTAATGTTAATCTTGATCTCATTTTGCCCCGTATAGACATGTATGAGCAAATTGTTAAGTTTGGAGCCTACATTGTGGATGGTCTACGAGGCTATACACAACCAATTCTGGTCTACATTCCACCATTTGGTGAATTGCGTGGAGGTGCTTGGGTTGTAATTGATCCAACGATCAACCAAAGACACATGGAAATGTATGCGGATCCAGATGCTCGTGGTGGAATTTTGGAACCCGAGGGAATTGTAGAAATTAAATTTCGAACAAAAGATCTTGTCAAGACCATGCATAGGTAAGGAAAATTAAAACGGTATAACTAAAATTTATTTGACGATTTAACTTGTAATTAGGTTAACTTAATTATTCTTTTTGTGTTAAGAATGGACGATGGACTGATCCAACTAAGAGCTGAGCTCTTATTGGCTGAAGATGGTAAACCAGAGGAAAGATTCGCAATTGAAAAGAAAATTAAAGAACGAGAGCAGCTTCTTCAACCAATGTATCACCAAGTTGCAGTACACTTTGCTGACCTCCATGACACACCTGAGAGAATGCAAGAGAAGGGAGTAATTCAGGTAAAAATAACTTTAGCCGGGGCAATACTGTACAACAATTACTTCGGTCGCTAATTCCTACCAATCTTAATTAGCCC
>JABASL010001132.1:0-12036 GCA_019775825.1 Neanura muscorum | reverse complement strand
GTCACAGGTCAGAGTGGTCCACACAAAAATTGTTTCTCTCACTGTCCTAAACAACCTCTGTGTTGAAATTTTGACCTCCGACCTTGTGGGTAACCTGTAGGTGCTGGGAATCTAGATTGGGCTTAGTAACACCCCTCGATATGACTGAAAAGAACAAACGAACCAGCGAAAATTATTCATATTGGAGAGCATTCCGGTGTATTTGAAAACGAAATTTTCGATAATGGAGAACTTGGTTTTCAAATTTCCATTTCAAAACGTAATCAAAGCGATGGCAAAATTCAATTATTCAATTAACTGAATTTTATTCCTTGAAATTAATATTTCTATTATGTAGAAGAGAGTATATTGTTTTAGAAAATGTTAGCCAAAATAACCCTATAAACATTTTAACTACGTTGGTATTTATAAAAAGTCAAGAGTTGATCAACATTTAAGATCAACAACATTTAAAACTAATAATCCAATGATTATTTTAATTAAAGAAATACCCGTTACATCGTCATATTATTTCTAAATGTAAATCATTAGGCAAGGTAAATTTAGGAATGAGTGGGTTGACAGTTGAGTTATTGAGCCTCTAAAGCTCATAAATTCTAATTTAATAAATTTCATGCTAACTAATAAATATTTTACAATTAATTATTTGAGTTAAATTGTAATTTAGTAAAAGTTGGCAGTTGACGTATCGTCAAGCTGCCAAGACCCGTTCCACAAGTTACAAATGACACAAATGAGTGTTGTTGACCTTTGGAGGTAGACCTTGATTGACATCTGACCTTTAACTCCATTAGGCTGAGGTAGACACATTATATGAGGTTGAGGTAGTTGAGTTTCTCATAATTTTACTTAATCTAGATACCCGTAATAAGATTCTTTGTGAGATTATTCAATCACTTTTACCACCCGTATTTCTGTACACTTAATATATTTCTTTTGTATATTTAAATTAAACAAAAAAAAATTTGATCTAACTATTTCAAAGATTTTTCTACAAAGATTTTTTGTAAATTTTAAATCTAAAAATAAGTTCTAGAAATTCTTGTATTCAAAGTTTTGACATGCAGAAGGGAAAAAAGAAAGAAAGTCAAAAGAAAATTGAGTTTTGAATCGCAAAATTAAAATTGAATTCACAACAGTTTTTCATTATTTTTTTTTTGTTAATTCAACTGAAAGATTATTTAAAGGCGATTCTAATCAAATTCTTTGAAAATCAATATTTGAAAGAAGGATTTTTGACACGTCAAAATGTCAAATGTCAGTCACGAAAAAGGTCCCATACCCTTAAAAGTCTCCCTTTCTCTCAATAAAATCATGCCTTAAATTTTAATATTTTTATGGACAGAAAGTTAGGAAAATATTTCCAATACGACAATTCACAAATTCTCACCGGAGGAATTTCAATGATTTTTTTTTGTTAAACGTTAAATTTGTTAACCTATGTTTTTTTCTTTATAAAATTCAATAAGTTCACTTTTTCAAGTTTGAAAACCGAATTTGATGTCACCGGGATTCGCGTTTCTTAGTAGAAATACCAACTTCTACTTTTGATAATCTCAATTACTAACTCTAACTTAGTGTAGTTACATAATTATTTTTTGTTACATATACATTAAATTTAACTAATTCCACTAATTTTTTTCTATTCAACTAGACAATTTACCCGTAAAAACAGTTACTGCTTTTTGTTTTCTTGTCTATTATGAATAGTCTAGTCATCACCATACTTTTGTGAAAAAATGACAGAAAAGCCTACTAAAACGTTCAGAATAAAAATACGAATTGAAATCATTCTAAAATAATTTTTAGTTAATTTTGTGTTTAGAAAATAGTAAATATTCAAGTCTTAGAATTTCAAAGTGAGCAAAAATTTGACCCGTTTTTTGTTTCAATGACACGCATCCATTACAAAATTCAACCCACCTCCAATTCTAATTTAGCTTAAATAATAGCTGGCAGTTACTTAATAAAGTTAAGGAACTTTCGTTAACTTGACGTGTAAGGTACATTTAAACTTAATTTCTCCATTTTCCTACATCATCTCGAAGGAACTGAACCCGTAAATTGGACAAGATTTTTTTGTTATCAATGTTTCTTAAAAAATAATAAGTTTTGAAAAAAAACGGAACAACTAAAACATCACAGAAAGTGTAACTTTCTACCATTTTGTTTCGTTTTGAGTATAAACCGGTAATCGGTGATCACGTTACGTAACACAACTACATACAATACCCGTATAAATAGCAGCGCATGATGGTCGAAATTTTAGAAACCGGAAATGAACAACCAGTTGAGGACAAATGGTTGCAAAACTTAAAGAACCGGGATAAATTTTTACCAATAACGTGGAATGCAATAATGCTGGAATATTTTTTGATGAATTACATTTGTGATGGAGAAGCATCATCAGATTCTGTTTTTCCTGTTGAATGACTCCCACATGCAACATCTTCATCAGTCGTATAATCAACTCCTTCTTCTGAACTTCCTACAGAGTACAAACCAACAGATCCATGAGATTCAGTACTTGGTGGACTTGGAGAGGCCGAGCAACTGGAATGGCTACTACTAAAATTCAGACTATGAGTCGAGAGATCTTCTGGATGTGTTTGCTCCGGAACGCCTGGAAGATATCCAAGTGGTCCCTTATGTCCATTCCCTCTTCCATCACCAGCGTCGATTCGAATGATCCTCCGTGTCTCACGTGACTTCCGTTCCCGCTTTGTACCGTTCGGTGGCGATCCAGTCTCCCGGACACACTTGTGATGCAATAGATGATGGCGTCGACGAAACCTCCCTTCACAACTGGGGCAACCGTAGGGTTTCTCTCCCTTATGAATGAGCATATGGGCTTTGAGCTGGTTCGAATCTGAAAACTTATTTTTGCAAAGGTCACAGGCATACGGCTTCTCTCCAGTATGTACTCGGAGGTGACGCCTAAGATTTGCCACTTGAACAAATTGTCGGTCACAATGAGGACACTGATACGGCTTTTCCCCAGTATGTAAGCGCATGTGAGTCTTCAAGTGGTGGTCCCTGGTGAATCTTTTCTGGCAGATGGTACACTCAAAAGGCTTTTCACCCGTATGAGTCCTTTGATGATTCTGGAGAACATCTATTCGAAACAGAAAAATAATAATAGAAATATTCAAGAGATTTAGAAATTGAGACAGACGATGAAGTGATTAATCCAATGTGTATAAAGTCCCCGACACTTCAGTATTGGTGAAAGTAAAGAGAAGTACAAGTATCGTATTCCGAAAAGAATTAGAATATTGTTAAACACTTACGCTTATAACCAAAACCTCGATTGCATACTTGGCAAGTAAATTGTTTGTCCCGTGATGCCTGATTTGATTGGTTCTTGTTCAAGTTATCGTGATTATTGTTATTGTTCAGATTGGGATCATGTCTGGAAGAGATTTCTGGTGAAATACTTGTATTAGTCTCCATCATGGATCCAGTTTCATTGGATGTCTCTGTCTGTCGATCTCTCATATTATCGGCCATGATACTTTCATTTCGTTTATTTGATGTTTCCCACTGCTGTCCCCGTTGTTTCTTTTTCTTACTCTTTTCCTTCTGTTGATCTGCTACCCATGAAGAAATTATTTCAATTTGTGGTGGCTGTGTAGGTTGATTTTGATAGATTGGCTGTCCAGGATTTGAAACTGCAATTGAGAGTGGAATTGGAATTTGGAATCGAGCATCGGGATTGGCTGCTGCGTAACTGGCAAAGAGATGGGCTGAGAGAACGGCCCGTGGATCCGAGCCGAATACTGTAAGTGTGGCTGGATTGAGAATCGAGAGGGCGCTGAAAGGTGGGGAGGGAACGCTGGAGGTGACAAGGTGACGAATTTCACGCCGTTCTTGCTCACGCATCAACTTCTCAGCAGCCATGTGGTTGACCTGTGATGACCTTTTTTCTACCCCTTGTCGTTCTCCTTTCTCTCTGTGCCTCTTTCCTCTCTCTCCCTCACGCACCTCCTTCATTCAAGGAAGGCAGCGATTTGATCCGCACTGAGTAGCACCAACAGAAACTTCACGGAAATCTGTTGAAAAAGAAGAAAGCAAAACTGTCAGCGAATCATCGCAAACTACAAATTAAAAATTTGACTGAAAACGAACTAATTCGAGCTAGAACAACCATTATCAAGACCGGAAATAAAAAAAAACCAACAGCCTTCCAAAAAAAATCATTTCCTCTCCGTATACTCTCTCGACTTTCTCTGAGCTTTCCTCCGCCTGCCACCAAAACGCAAATCAGATCAACTTTTGGATAAAAGTTGATCATTTTGTTTTGCATTTTTAAGAATTACGTTCACAGTTTATAACACACAGGTGTGACAGCTTTCTTCGATAATTTTTTTAATTTTTCTTAATAATTTAATAACTCAACACTTGAGCCCTAAAAATTCGACAATTTGGGTGAAAGTTACGAAATTATGCGCAAAACTGTGATTACGAAAAATTCTACTTGTCTGAATTTCGGTAGAATAAGACAGGGACCACTTAGAAGCTCTTCGTGGAGCCTTAATCCTAGATCAGTGAAAGTGAACAAAGAATTTGGTTATCGACGTCAAGTGTCATCTAACCTAATACCTGATGCCTGATAACCNAGATCAGTGAAAGTGAACAAAGAATTTGGTTATCGACGTCAAGTGTCATCTAACCTAATACCTGATGCCTGATAACCTACAAGTCTCCAACGGTTAAGTTAATTTTAATTTAATTGTAATTAAGGAATATAAGAGAATTGAAAATGGGCAATTTCAGATGAACAGAATGAAAATTTCATTGTTCTTTTATGTTCGGAAAATGTGAAGATCCCAGAGTGTGATGGAATCTGTTGTAAATTGTAAGATACTCTTCCCCCTTTGTGTCCCTGGAGAATTTCTCCTGGATCTTCTTCATTTGCGATGGATGAGTCAACAATAGATTGAGGGGCGGGGAAGTTGATGCCACCACTTGGCTGCTAAACCCCCTTCAATTCCCAATACTTATTCAATGTCGATAACGTTCAAACAGCCTCAAAATGCAAAGAAATCTAAAAAGATCTTTTCAAAAAGAAGCGTTTGAGTCTTGAGAGGAATAACCTAAAGGATCAAGGCCTTTTCCATCATCCCTTGTTGCATCTTCTGCAACTTCCAGGTAAAGGTTTTGGTTTTTAATTTCCAAGGACCTCTTCTGCTAGTCCCACAGAAAAAAAGGGTCTTTTTGGCAAAAAGAAATCCTTTTTTCTTTTCTTTTCAAAAAACCCATTCTTTTCTACAAAATCTTTGCCTAGGCTTCTGAAATGGAAATCTGGTCGTTCTAGGAGGGTTTTATGCTAAAGTGCCTATAACATAAAGTACCCCTACCCTTAAAAGCCTTCCTTACATGAACAACCCAATCCATGATGGACAACAAGTAAGTCCAACGTTCACAATAATTAACAAAAAAAAATATCCATTTGGGAGAGTTTTCCTTTCCGTCCTTTGCTCAACTCTAGTCAACCTTGATTTTATAATGTAACAAACTTTAATGGCGGAGGGTTCTTAACCTTCGGAAATGACCTCGACAGAGAGTTTAGTGACCTCCATGCTATTTTCTAATGCAACTCAATTTGAAACTTAACTGCAGTCTAGGAAGAGGAACCCTAATAACCTAAATAACCTAAACCTAAATACATAACTAACCTTAAAAAATTTACTTTTAGAGTTATGGTTGGTGAATCGGAACCCTGCGAGAGGTTAAGGAAGCTGGCTTGCTTAAGATTTTTCTGTTAGGTTAACCGAACTAAGAACTTAACGCTAGGTTAAGTTAACTTTACGAGACGTTAACCTAAGTCCTAAGGGTAAGGGTTACGATAACAGCTTGAAATTACTTGACTCACCGAAAAGTTGAGCGGATCCTACAAATGAGGGAAAGGCGCTAGATTCCAAAATTCCAAAAATAATCCTGGACTTTTAGTCCATGGGAGTGATGATGACGAAAACCATGCAGGAAGACTGATTTCGTTTTTTTAGATTCACCAAAATGTGTAACTTGATTTGATTGCAATTATTGCATAATTAGTGGAAAAAGAAATTCCAAAAATACGAAAACGTTTTTAAAATAGAAGTAAAATCACCGGTAGAGTGTATCACTAAAAGGCAGTAATTAAACTACACACGTAAAAAAAGTGAAAATGTGGGCAGTGAAAGTAGAAGGAGAAATCTCGTGCTATAAGTCCGTTCAAGCCCCTTCCCTTCCAACGACTGAAAATCAAAATAAAGGAATTTTCCCAAAAACGAAAAACTAAAAAAAAAAATACTGAAAAAAAGAGAGGAGAGCCCGGGTAGTGAAAAACCCCTAAGTCCAGGCGGGCGGGTAAAGTTCTGGAAGGGATAGTAAGTACTGTTCGTTTCGTTTGGGAAGCTTGAACAGAATAGTGGAACTTTTAGGAAAATGGGGAAGAAGAAGGTTGGAAAGATGAGGAAGAAAATCCCAAAAGTGTTTTTCTATCCCTCTCGCATCCTTTTTTCTCCCCATTTTCCAAGTTTTGTTGGGGATTCTTTGTATCCCGTCCTTCCTCTCCCTTTCGGTTTTTTTTTTCGGGGGTGAGGGGGATTTTTTCGGGAAAAGATGTTTTTAAGCTCAGCAAAAAGGCTTTGAGTGTTTATCCAACCGAAATACCCTTCCGCATTTAGGATCTACCAACAGTAGCTACTAGCCAATTCTAAAAACTACCCTTTTCACCATTTTAATTTTTACCTAAAAGAGACTCGTCAACTATTACGCCAATACCCGGGTAACACCAGCTAGCACCGAGCCTCTCAGCCCATGTCAACCACAACCAGAGGAGCCGCAGCTTCCAGAATCCAGAAGATGAAAACTACCCTTCCACAACAATTCTCTTCCTACCAGCTTCCCACAGATTCTCTTCCTTGTCAAATGCAGAAGAGTCCACTTTCACCAAAACTTTCTCCAAAGACGCCTAACATCTTTCACGATGGGCATTCACCGCTGTTTCTTTTTGAGGTTTTTTTATTACAGGTACGTTAAGGTAAAGCAGGTTAGATTTAGGTTAGGTTTAAATTAGGTTTAGTTAGTCTACGAGCTATTTAACCGTGCTTAAGTACATATCCGCAAGGTGTGGCAAGCAACGTGTGAAAGTTACAACTTTTCACGTTTCACGTGAATCACGTTTACTTCATCAAAACCCGAAACCTGGTTCAACAAAAAACTTTTGCTTTATAGGTTTAGGTTTAAATTAGGTTTAGTTAGTCTACGAGCTATTTAACCGTGCTTAATTACAAATCCGCAAGGTGTGGCAAGCAACGTGTGAAAGTTACAACTTTTCACGTTTCACGTAAATCACGTTTACTTCATCAAAATCCGAAACCTGGTTCAACAAAAAACTTTTGCTTTAGATTACCAAAAATTCTAAAATAGAAAAACGAGGGTAGTTCATGCAAAAAACGGGGGCATTTGATGCTGAAACTGACAAGTTACAGGTATAGTTTTTTTATTTAAAGTTAAATCAACTTAAATTGAGGTACTCGCTTTATGGAATTTGCAAGATCTGAGCTAGAGGTAAGGTAAGAATGTGACGTAACACGAAAACTAAATGGAGTACCCATGATATCAATTTATGTACCATGTCCAGGAAATTTCCTTCTTGGCAGGCTGTCCAAACAGAATCAAAGATGAAGATGAGTCACATAACTTGCCCAAAACTATTATAAAGTTTTTTGAAATACTTTTGTCAAGAGCTGATTCCTTAATCGGTGAGGCATGACGAGAGCATTGAGACTGAGAGACAGGAGAAGTCTTTCACTGCTAGCCACCCCATCCCTTCCAGCGATTTCTAAATGGAGAAAGTCCTGGATAACTTTCTCCCCTTCCCTCTCAACTTCCAACCTTCTCTTCCTTCCTTCCTCTGGCCGCTTAGAAATCGATAAGCCTCCCTCAGTTTCTACAACGCTGGACCATAGATTCGAGAAACGTTCACTCCGTCCAGCGGTGGACCGTGCTCGTGCATGAGGGAGACACTCGCTGCCTTAGGGTCAACCAGCCAATCCAAAAAGACTCTTCCACTTATCAATAAATTACTCAGGTTTCACTTTGGAGACAGGGTGTAGCAGTAGGGTGGCCGTGGCCAAATTCTAAAAAAATAACAAAGGGCAGCGGGAGAGTGATGATTGATCCCAGTGGGAACACCTTGGACTTTGGACAACCTAAGTCCTCTTCTTCCCAATTAATTCAAACAAGGAAGAGCTCTTTAGCCTTCATGTCATCATCTATTCGAAATCCGTCACTTTTCCCTGAATCTATGGGGAGAAATTCCGTAATCAATAATCACTTATCCAGGGCCCTCCCTAAGCGGATTCAAGGGCTACAAGAGGAGGAGGGAGTTGTGGTAGGACAAGGATTCTTGTTCATTCAAGATTCATCATATAGAAAGGGAGCGGATGTTGGTCAAGGGCACATTTATCAAAACAATGTAATAAAAGAGAGATCCTTCGGGATGGACTGTTCAATTGTTGGAATAAATTGGTAAAGGAAAAGGGTACTAGTACTTCAAAAGATAGGAACAATTTAAGTGTCTCAGAAATTTGTAATGTTAAGGGCTCTAATGGCTCTACTGGAGGAGTGAGAATCCACCAGTAGTGGTTCTTGTCCTTCTCCAGCGAATCTTGATTCCATTTTTATCAAGCACAGCGATACTTCCAGAACATTTGACCCTTCCCAACTAAATAAAAGTTAACTTAAGTTGGACTTTCTACCCTTGGACAACAAATAATTTGGAAAAGAGACCACTTGGCTAAACTGTTGTCATTTTGTAAATAAAGCTGGCGGCATGAAGGAAAGTTGTACAAGGAGATAATGAGGCTGGGAATCAAAGGATCAATTCCACCATTTGGGTATCATCGCTTGAACATGCAGGCTAGGCACTGACAGAAGGATTCTAAAATCCTTTTGGAATGGACCTTGACCAATATAACAGAGTCAACAGTCAAGATTGGATTGAACCAACTCCGAGTCAAGGTTAAGGTAGGGTTAGGATTTAAATTTTTTTAAATGGCTTTCAAGACTGACAAAGTGTGAAAAATAGACGAAGGCAGGGAGTACAACAATCGAGATCAACGGAAGTTCTAGCATGAGCTCCGGCTCCGACGCTTCATATCTCAGGCTTCAGGAAACTAATTACTTTTTCTAATTCTTATTCTTGTGACGTTGGACCAGAAGAAAGGATGATAAAATTATTTCAGGTCAGAGAAAAACGACAATTATGGAATCATCCGGAACGTTTAGCATTTTTCTACACGCAATCCTTTGGGGATTTGAGAGTTTACCCCATTTTTCTCATGAATATTGTTACGGCTTCACTGAGGACCCACTGAGGAGTGAGGACCTCGACCCGGAGTGGGAATGGCCTTGACCATTTAAAGTGTCAACAGTTTTCCCCTTGAATTTCAAAGGATAAAAGTGAGATTTTGTATTCAGAACGAGTAGGATCTCCTAATTCTCAAAGTCGTAAGCCTATCTTGTGTCTGGACTTCCTGAATCCCTGAATCCATCATCCAATAGCACTCTTGAACTTCTCCTAATTGTTTTCTAAAATCTATCAAAATTTTAACCTTGAATTAATGTAGTAGTTTTTGAATAATATGTGATGCCTATTAAGTGTTGTTAATTGAGAAGTTAGGATGAGGGGGAGATGATCCTTGTACTGTATTAATGGGATCACATTTCAAATCCCTTGTCTCTATGGAGTATAATTTGAGACTGATTTCCCTACCAATCCCATTATTTGAACGAAGGGTATCTCTAGAGAGGACAACAATTGAAAAAAGGACAAAAATGGAATGGCTTTTTATTGGAACAGTTAAAGGATTGGCCATGCTTCTCTTTCTTTTCCCATTGATATCGTAAAACTGGAACAAAAGAAAACATGATTTATTCGGCATAGGACACGATTATTCTTTTGATTTCCCTGAAAAAAAAAAATAATGTCCTCCCTGTCCGCACCACCATGATCTCTCGAAATATTCTAGAATTCTGTCAACTGCCTCATTGATGACTTACGACCACTGCGGGAATTAGACTTTTTGGTCATAGAAACAGTAATTTTTATGACATCAACCCTAGGCCTTAGTCCCTTATACTCTCACTTTCAAAACTCTTTACAAAAATCCCAAAAATATTAATGTTTAAGGGCTCCATTTTATCCCTCATTCCCAATTTTCATCATCATCCCTGCATCATCTCTATAAACCAAGCCGTCGTAGGGAAATCAGAAATAGGAAAACGCCTTAAAGCACGAACTGAATTAGATTCAGAGCCGTTCTTTCAGAGCCGCTACACTTACAGTCCTCACGTTAAGGCCTCGCTTACCATGAATCTTACAAGCCATGTAAATTAGTGTCTTTCTGGAATATTACCAGTTCAGCGCAGGTCAGTCGAGGTCAATCGAAACAGTATTATGCATTGTCTGAAGATACAGAAGCAGGTCTTCGACGCCGGGTAAAGAAATATGATAATATTTACGGGATCTACGGGATTTTCTGGAAAGTTGAAACTTGAGAAACATATTTGAGAGACTTAAATATTTTACTTCATTTCTGAAAAACAAAGGCTTTAGAATTATTCCTGGAAAGGTCGAAATATTTTTTTAGTTTTAGAAAATATGGCTACCCCTTCAAGGGCCGGAATTATTGTTGAGACTGAAATATGGATGAGCTGTACTCTGAATGAGCAGGTGAAGCCTCTTCCTTTTAATCTTGTACTTTGTCTTCCTTGACCTCGGATGAGATCACTTGGAATCTATTTTGTTAAATTCAACAACAGAACGTTATGTTATAAGTCCATGAGGACCCTTTATCCTTCTTTTTGTCAAGGCTTTCAATGAGGCCCTTCTTTTGACGAACGAAAGGAAGCCCTTCTTCTCTTTTTAGAACTATTGAAGCCAAAAATGAGTTGCTAAGGAGAATTAGGTAAGATCAAGGAAGGATGAAGGATTTTGGGGGTAAGACCCCGTTAGTTCCTTCATAGAATATAAGGGTTTCAAATCCAAAATAATAGTTCCAAAGGGTCCCGTTTCTCTCTTTCCTTCAGCATCTTTGAATCCCTTTTAGAATTCAAAACCACCCTCGCTCACATCATGGAAGGTTGCGGTAGCAGTAGCGGTGGTGGTAAGTTGGACATGAACAAGGTGCAAGGTGGCACCCTTTCCATCTAAAATCTCAAATAAGGACTTGGCACGCGAGTCCTTAGTCCTTTTACACACTTTATTTATAGCTCCAACACACCTTCACAAAAAAAAACCGACCCTTCACGCACAGATTTTTATTACTAAAAAAAGAAAAGTGTGGAACCCTTCGGCGACAGCCCTTCCTCACTTCTTCCTAGAGTAATTCCTTCAATGGAAATTTACACGTGCCAGAGATCCCGTTTTTATTTTTAAAAAAACCTAAGCTCACTTCTCCTAACTTCAAACCGACACTTTTTTTCTATATTTAAAAAAAAACTTAATTTATACCTAGGACTATGGATATCCCCCTTTTATACGCAACTTCTTCAATTCAATGCAAGGACGCCATGTTGGGATATGAGGGGACTTAATGAAGCTACACTCAACATCCTAACCAAGGTCGTAAAACAAACGTTGACGTAAGACAACGTCAACGTTTGCTTTACGACCTTGATCCGAACCAAATCGTAACTTCGTATCGTATTTTTGTCTACAATCGACAAAATCCGTAAGTCTAAGCAACATAACTTACGAACGGTTTCAACGGTCCACTACTAAATTCTCTCCACAAGTGTATGTAACCCAGTCATTTTAAATCAAATAACATTTTATACCGAGTCCTTAAAACTGATTGATTAAGGTCAGGTCAGGTTTCGATCCTCTCTCAGGTTCAAAAATACTTTCAAGTCAGGTTATACTCCATACTCCATAGGAATCCACGCCTCCACATCTAAAAACCTTTTGTTACGCAGCGACTCTTCAGTAAGGGTATACAAAGTTTTTCTTGTGCAAATATGACGCTGCACAATCCAAGATAC
>JABASL010001131.1:0-12045 GCA_019775825.1 Neanura muscorum | reverse complement strand
AGCTTAGAAGACATTGAATGAAATGTTGTGAACCAGATTTTGATTGGCCTTGAAAATACCTTTCCAACGAACCATCGCTTGCCTTTTTCCGTTGTCTCCAGGCTTCAGAAAATGTACCGAAAGTTAGCATAATTTCAAGCAGGTTATGACCCCCAAATTTGTAACCTTGGTATCCTTAATGCGAAAATATTCAGCTTTAGCTAATTAAATATCGTGGATACCGGAATTAAAGCTGTAGTAAAGACATGCTCATCACAAGCACAAAAATGAAACTTTTCAAAGTGGCACCAGCATCGGACGGCGACGGCGGCAGGCTATACAAAATTCCACAAAAAAGATTTTATTTAATTGATCATTCCATCATAAATAGCAAGTTATGTTACACCCAAAAGGGTAAATTCTTGGAAGATTTTCACTACTTTGGAAAATAGCCAATTAATAACTTTCATTAATTGTTATTAGTGAATAAATTAACATTAAGCATGGGTGAAAGTTTTTACCAATTATTTCGCATGATTGTCCACAAGGTCGTAAACAGTGAGAGATTCCCCCTTTGGAATACCATAACCTTGTGAAAGGCCATGAGGGTTAGAGGGTGTTAGGCAGTCGTCCGTGACCTCTTTTCGTAACACTTTGTCAATGTCTACGCTGCTGAAGAATGCCACTGACTGAAAATAAATTAAAAGTAGTCGTACTGGTTTCGATAAAATAAATTAAACTTTGCATTATTCTTTGACATATTTTTTCGTTCAAAGCACCTCTGGAATGTCATCCATCCCAAGCTTGTGAGAACAAAGGCATCTTGTAAGAAGATTTGTAATTTGTAAAGCCAAGGCAGCTTTGTATTTATCTTCGGATTTAACCAAATATCTGACCTAGAGGTGTTAAAAAGAACATTTAGGGATTTGTACACGAATAACACTTCTCAAAAACTTACTTCGTCATGAACACTTATACAGAAACGCCCATTGATATTGTATTTTTCAAATAGCCAGCGCATTGACGTTAGCATTAGGTGCAAATAATCCACGGCCGAGCTCTGTACGACCCAATTAACCCGACTTGTCATGAACTAGTGAAATCAAACAAACTTATTTTGTGAATTCGCTTTTCAATTGGTGATTCTGAGCTTTAAGTTTTACATACATCTTGATGCACAACGGAAGGGACAAGCGATCTACTGATACAGCAACCCAACAAAGGCGTAACAGGGCAGTCCATTTGAGCAATCTCTTCTAGACGATTAAACATGGGAGATTCGGTACCTTCGTCCCAAACTACTTTCTTCACCAGGTCCATATAATCCTCAAATTAATTTTTAACAAAAATTTAGCCAGAACCGTAGGTAATTAAAATATAGCTTTGTACTACAATGCTTACTACAGGAGGATTATCCAAACAGTTCAGAAAACCATATAACTCGTCGCGAGATAACGGTCTTCTTTCATTTGCAAATTGTTCTGAAGAAACAGATTCGAGAAGCTCAAAACCTTCTTCGTTCAGCAAATACTTTCTTTGCCCCTGCGTATGTCCGAAATATTGAGAAAGTTTGGATATTCTGTACTATATTTTGGATTAATTATATTTAACTGAAGGAATTTACCTTTGTCATTTTGTACATGGTCCTGGCCTTGACTCTCGCCTCTGTAGTGGTTAATTGAGGATTGAACTGTTTTAGGAGTCTCTCCGCATACGTCACACCAGCTCCATATATACGACCATAATTCAAAATTTTAGCCTTATCACGGTCAATGCCGATTAAAGTTGCAGTCTTGGAATGCATATCCGTGCCCGCACTTTTGGTACCCTTGCAGACAAAAATTAAGTCAATATGAAGTGATTCCTTTCGCTGCTTTGATTAAGCCTATTTGAAGGAATCGGACACACAAAATTCTCCACCAAACCCCGGAAGTACTAATTTTTTAGTACAAATTTTATCCATGCGCACCTGGAGCACCATCCATCCGAGCGCTGTTGATCCATGAAATCCAGCAAAGTCAGCGTCTCCAATCACAGAAGCAATCCAAAGTTCCTGGGAATCTACATCAGCTCCTACGAAGTGATATCCTGGAGGAGCTTGAACCATAGCTTTGAGTTCGGACCCAACACGATCAGAATATGCATTGGAAGCTGTCATCCACGTGCGTTCGACAGAACGACGTGTCAGTGTCCCCACAACGGATACCTTAATATACGGCGCAAAATAAAATTAAATTAAAAATTTGGTACTAACACTTAACTTTTGAAAAAAAAAATTCATCCATACTTGGGGTAAGATTGCTCCATACTCAATATTATCTTCGCGATGAAAAGACAATTCCTTGTTTTTAAACCAAACAGTGACTTGTCCCATTATGCGATCCTTGTTGTTTCTCCAATATGAAACCATCTTGCTTAGACTTTTGCATAAAAAAAAATTTCTTAATAAAAGTCTCAATAGTCTTGTCGAAACTTTTACTTTACCGTACAACTTTATTAGCCGTATCTTCTCCTGTCGCGCTAGAGAGAGTCCCTTCCTGAATTTTATTCAAGAAATCCTTGGCTAGAGGATTGCCGACGCGAAAGCTATCACCATCCTGTAGTACAATGAGTCACAATTAACAAATTATGAACGAAATTTTTTAAATAACGCAACAACCTGCCTTGTGCGGAAGTGGAATAAATTTGCAATTCTGATGGGGTGAAGCTCCAGCGATGCTTCGGGAGAACGCTGGATTCCCTTTCTTCCCTTTACGACTATAATGAAGTAATGAAATTTAGTTCATTTTTAGCTAATAAGTTTGTGAATGTTTGAAATAAACTAAAACTCACAGACCAATAGCTGAAATGGCATCAATACCCTTCAGGAAATCCTTAAGTTCTTGTCCTACTTCTTCTCCATTTGTGCGCAATTGCCCTTCCATCACGCTCACTTGCGTCACGTCTCGTAATTTTTGAACCCGTTTTTTAAGGTTATCCCGACTCCTGTCCCAAATCTTCAACCAGTGGCTGAAATCAGAAAATTCTTGTCGTATACAATGATAATACTGTGCAAAGTACGGTTGACGAGACAAAATAATTCAGCACACTCATACGGAATTACTCATAAGGAAACTTAGCAGACGTTGACGGCGTTTCTTCATTTTCGTCGTCATTCCGAAAATCTTGAGAAGCAGAATAATCCCCTTCCTCGTCTTGATTCGGCGTCAGTGTGTCTTGGTCAATATTTTCGTTAGCTTTAGCAACTTGCGTTGCTCTGTTTGGTTAAGTATCCCCACCCACCATCCTTTGAATAATGCAATGGGAATCCAAACCAACATAGACGTAGAAGCTTCGGTACAAGGCGCATAGACGTGCTAATTTTAGTAGGACCAGGCTTGTATTCTTCGTCAGTCTCCTGGACCAAGGTTGAAATTGGAATTTTAAAATATGAAGGAAAAGAAGTACAGAAATGAGAGTCGTTACCAACCTTATAAAATAACTTTTTATACCAGGCAGGATAAACAGGTTGATGAGTGATATCCCAACCAGCAGTCTTTTTCTTACGAGGTTTTGTAACTTTCCAGTCCAAGTCCCATAACCAGGGATCATCTTTATACCTTGAAGGTTCAAATCACCATCAAATATCACAGCCAATTCCAGGACTTTAACGAAAGAAAAACTTACTTTTCGCCTTCCAGGAGTTTCAATGCTTCGTCCGCTTTCTGAACCAAGGCTGACTTCATTTCATTTTCAAGGTTTTGATAGGTCTCCTCGGAGCGCTTTATATAGGTAGACCAATTGGAATTTATTGGTAAATAGGCCAGTCCCATTTCTAGCATTCCAGATAGAGTTACGGGATGTGGGAATCTGCAATTAATTAGTAATGTTAATTGTTTACACTATTACTAAAAACGGCTGATAAAGAGTTTTACGACCAAAATGTTATTTAGCGTAAGCAAGTGTTGCTTGTAGTATTTTCTACTTTTAGATAATCCTGTCCCACCTTTCGAAGTAGGACGGCATCAAATTCACAAAGACTTCGTGCGTTGCTTGAACATCCTTGGCGCAGTAGGACATTACGGTTTGGAAGTTATTTCTTATGTCCAAAATGTTCCCATTTACAAAATATGAACGAGTCTCCTTATCCAGAAATTTTCCGTTGCAGTAAAGCTATACACAATAAATTAATTTTGATCCATTAACGCGGTGTAACGATAGATAAACTCCCCGTCGCAGTTATAATAGTTTTCATTACTTTGTACACATCCCGTAAATTGTTTAGTGAGCTGATGTCATTCCATTCAAGAGACCCAGCGATCATGAGATCCTCTCGTTTGTTCGGAGCGATGGATTCCAAACCATTTTTCATTGTCATCTTCAAGGCCCTCTGAAAGCTCGTAATACCACTCACTGCAATGTGAAGTGACATTGTATCCATAAACCGAAGTCTAGTTCCCTGAAAGTCACGAGATACCGTGATGTCATTATTTTTATTTCAAAATACGAGCATATTAGGCACGAGACATCTGATGGCTTACTTCCAGAAAGTACTGCTCCTTAATTCTAGCTCGATCGTAACTCACGTTGTGGCCAATAATAAGCTTCTCCCTCCAGCTGCCATTATCTGGCTTCATGTCACCTTAATTAAGTCAAAAGGATTTTATTCTAATTTTGCTCAAGAATATTAAATCATTAAATCATGTAATAATTCGAAACATCGTCTCACCATGTCTAGTTTCGAATGGAATTAAATCACTGAGCTCAATCTTTTCTCCACTGTCTCGATCAACTCCTGTAATAAGCGATGGTGAGCACCAAGAGTACCTAAACATTGTAAAACAGAAGTTTCTAATTCCAAGAATTCGCCAACTAATTACAGCTATATGAGATAGACACTGACCAAGCTTTGTGAGAAACAGCACACGCAATAGTCGGAAAATGCCCATTTGACATACAGACCTCAACGTCAAATACGTAAACATCTTCTTCGGGAAATGGTACAGCGTAGTGATTATTTGCAGTGTAGCGGGTCCATCCTTCACGCAGTTCCCACTGCGCAGGCATTTCTGGGATTCTTGCTTGCATTATTTCCGCTATTAAATTCTTGTAACGATGCGTCTGCTTTTTGGCGATATTCCTAAAATGATCATCGACGGATTTGCCTTCCAGTACCGGGAGACGGATATTTTTTACTGGCGGAGTGGCAGGTACTTCCTGATCCCAGAGAGAAAATGACCTGAGGTGCTTACGCACTTTCCCAACCTCATCCTGCGAGAAATTCAGTCTTCTGATTGTATTGGTAAAAACTTGCGAATATAATTCATCTGAGATCATCTGGATATTTGATGGATTTCGGTTGACGGTGTCCGTATTTTGTGATGTTTCTTTAACTAAAGTTTCTGTAATCTTCAGTTGCCGTTTGCTTCCTCTTCCAGTGTGGACGGATCGGGCTTGAGCCGCTTGACCTTGGCGGTCGCACGGAGACACTAACGCTGAGCATTGTAAAGTACAAAACGTGTAAAACTGATTACCATGATTAATCCTTCGCGTTAAAGTAATTCCTCGATGCCGAAGCATTTCTTTCGCGATTATGGTCCTCTGCATTCTGCAAAACTTAAAACAAAATTATGTAACAAAATTAGTACAATTAACAAATTAAGGTCGAGGGTGTTGAAAGTTTTTGGTCTTTTACCTCAATATTCTTTTACCGCATTTGTTTTGATGATCCTCTCCGCGCCTTTATCTATTCAAAATCTCACATTTTCAGGGGCGGAAAAACCGGACTTCCCGGACCTGCACAGAAACGCCACTTTGGGCCCCATATATTTTTTTTAAATATTTTTTTAGTTTTATAATTATTGGTTTCTCTTATTTCGCGTTTACTAATTTTAAACGTAAATATGTTTTAGTGGAAAATTTATCAATGTAGCAAATGACATTTAACTGAGTTACTTATTCACAGTCAAAAATATTTCAACGCTCAAATATCCGGATTTACTTCTAAGAAAGTGTCCAGCGTTTTCTGAAAAGTAATCGTATTCTCGTCGACTCGCTGCCAAGTTTTTACGAGTAAGTTTTATATTTCAAAAGTGTTGTACACTTTTGACTTCGATGACAAATTTTAGAAACGTTTGGTTAATTGCAACAATTTTGTTATTCGCTTATGCATGAAAAATCGATCAAATGCGTAAATAAGAACGCTTACGCTTTTATTATAGTTAACAACAAAAAGCTTTTAGTCAACTAAGTTTATTAGTTAAATAAATTGGTTTACTAAAACGTTTTTACGTTACTAAATTACCCAATTTGTTAACTGCAATAACTGCAAAATCTGTCGTGTACATATTATTTTTTTTTATTTTTAAAGTATTTCTAGGTGTTTCTAAGGCTTTGTTTGAATTTTGTTAGTGCACTTTTGATGATGATTTTGAAAATATTATACTGTACATCCCATTTCCTTCAATGTTTCTTTGCTATGGACCTTGCGCTGCTCAGCGTAGTCACCGATTATTTGTGGGCTGATTCGCTGCTGAATCGGGCTCAATCAAAATAGGTTTTGGATTTGTCATTCAATATTAGCAGTGCTGCAATAGTAATCATGGATTCAGTCGTTAGGCTTATGGGAAGTTCAAGCATGGTAAGTGCAGCCGAAAGGGTAGTACGAGCTGAAAATCAGCGATTAACAGCTGAAGAAAAGAAACGTCGTCTCCTATCGTTTGGTCCACCGGGAAAACTTGGTGGAATTGGTGCAATAATTTCGACTGAGCCTGGTATCTCACCCAGTGAAGAGGACGCACAACTTCTTGTCATCGGTGATCCTATTCATAAAATAATTCACTGGAGTAGTTAAAATCCTCAAAACAAAAAAAAATTATTATGTGAATAACTGTTTACTAATTGACAAAGAATTATCTTACAGACTCCGAGTCGTCAACAGTTGGCGTTAGCGCAAAATTCGGCTTTCTGGAACAAACGTCAAACTTGTTCCTTCGCCACGCCGGACTTACATTTGTAGAAAGTCAGATCAGTCACATAATATTCACACGCTTCATATTTTATACTCATTTGATTGTGCTCTGGGTTTTAGAGTTTTACGATTTGGCTAACAAGTATGAGATTTTAAATTCTGATGGAGTCTGCATTATTTACGCTGGAGAAACGTTGGAAAAATTTGGAGTTGGAAGTAGATGGAATAAATATATTCAGTTTGACGTCTCCGTTTTATTACCCGACGGACGTCCCATTCTCAATATCGTATCCCAGAAAGGGGTAAAATTTATTCGCTTCTAAATTTCTGGAGCTTTTCCTGTTTCCGTCACGTTACTGAGCAATGTGATGAAAAATACACGGAGTCTTTATGACTTCGATAAGGGAAAGTGGTCTCAGCACTGCAAAATTTGTCCGTACTGTCATGGAGTCATGGCCTTTTTCCGGCTCCTTATCAATCTAAATTTGAAGTTTTTAATGGCTGTCGAATAGTCACGGAAAATTATGGAGTTCACCACCTAGAAATTTAATCGTCTTAAAGTCCTAACAAGCTCGGCTTAGGACTGTAGTCATATTTAAAAACTACGGTTTCCTTTCCCCTTCCTAAAAATCTTCTAATCTTCTAGGTTACCACGATCAGCGATTTTAAAAAAGTGCTTGGGACCACAATTGACATTCCCAGCATTCTGTCTTCTCACGAATTATATTCAGTTCGAGATTGGAATATGTGTGAAATTTTTAAACTCAAGAAAGCGACTAACGGCTCTCCAGGAGAATTTGATATCCTGAGTAAAGAATTTGGGAAAGTTGGTCAATTCACTAATAATTGGAATTCTAGTCTCTCAAATTATGTGGCCATTGACAAGCTGTATGGAATTTCATTTCCTGTCGACATGTGCACAGAGGAAAAGACAATTCTTATTGGAGCGCTTTTTACCCTCGTAAGACTTTGACATTTCAGGTTTTCGAGTTTTTTTTATTACCAATTACGTTTATTTCTCATCCAGTATTTCCAACATCTTCAAGATAAACCTGGTCGTGCGAAACAGCGCAAGTTCTGGCTCTTTTGGTTCTGCATTTGCCTAGGGATCGTTCTCGTCATTACGATTTTCAGCCTCGCCCTTTGGGGTATCTTAAAAGAAGACTAAACTAGGTTTTTTCTAACCAATTAACAAGAGCGCGTGCAAATAAAACTAATGAAATTAATATTAATTGAAATGTGGACCTACTTGCTTAAAATATCTCAATGGAGTTTCAAATAATTTGAATCGATACGTAGTAATAATTATGGGCACGCACCAGTCGTGTCTGGTCCCCCAAAATCTGATTAGAATCGCATTCACAACTTGGAATTGAAACAATACAGCAATATAAAGTCATGAAAGAAAGCAAATTACCGAAAAAATTCAAAGGAAAATTATACACTGGCGACAAAGGGGTACATAAGAAAAATTCATGGGCTGTCAAGTTTAAACCGTGGGCGAGTTTTTAATTACACGAATTCGATTACTCACTGTTTGAGAAGCTCATTTTCGCTTTGTGTAAATTGATTCCGGGATTTCCTTTCTAAGTCTCCCAATTAATTTTACGGCATGGCACAACCCCAAGCTCAAAGAATTCAACCACGAATTACTAAAAATTTTAGTAACTGGCGACAATTACGTACAAATAGCTTTTGCGTTGTACACAACTCCTAAACAAAACTTTAAATGAGGTAAGGACAGATTTTATGAGGCAATAACTAAAAAGTGCCACAAAATTCCATCAAGTTGTAGAGGATTTTGAGATTTTGAGTTTTCCGATACCTCCCAAGCTCATGTTTTAACAATTAAGAAGAAGAGAAAGTGATAATTGAGCCAACAATAAACCTTGGATGAGCACGATGCACGAAGATACTCTTCAGAAAACTTTTCAGGGGTTTCTTGTAGTAAGACAGAGACAGAAAATTACCAAAAAAAAAACGCTAAACCTGGAAGAAGCATCCGTTGTTAGTTATAGCGTTATTATTAACCGAAACAAGATTTTACCTGAACCAAATTACTTAATTAAAGCTTATGTAGCCATACAAACTCATGGATTGAAAAAATCAAACGGATTTAATAATTCGTATTTGATTTTCGTCGCTTTTTCTTCAATTTATGACGTTCTAACACTAAAATGCGATTTACAATTCAGATTTTTAAATTGAATTTTAGCAATAGCAAACACAGCAGCACAGTAGCCACTCAGTATACTCAGTACACTACTAAACAAGGAATCTGCATTTGCTTTGAACAAACATTAAGCACTGCCTTGTGTCAGATATTTAACTATGAATGACCTAAAGACGACGTTTGTAGCCACATTTGGATGGAAAACGTATAAAATGTTTGGGATCGACAATTGATTCTGAATTACTGGCGTAATATTACGAATTACGAATTACACGACTGTACGTATCTGTCAAGTAGGATTTATGATACGTTTAAGAATAATTCATAATCAGTGACGCCGTGGAAGTGTGATGCAAACTGAGTTCACTATAACTTTTTTTAATTATTCGAACATTAAACCCTGTCCAAATTAGGATCCTAACTTAAAAGGCGTATTAGTTCATCATTGAAGCACCTAACCTCCAAAACTGTTAAACTCTCAAACTATAAATTTAATACCATCTTTAGAAATCGTTCCTTAGTTTTTGGAATGACAAATGACGTTTCAATTTGCAGATATTAGAGAAATATTGTAAATAAATATTTAACTGATGCTAACCACCATGTACTGAATTCGTGCCTTCTTTTGGGCATTCTAAACTGTCAAACTTGACCAATTCAAAACTTTCAAAAACATACCTTATGATGAGTGCAGTTAAAATATGTGTAGCTAAAATTTTCGCAACCCCTGCATATTTCCACCTTCATGAATGAGCTATTGAAAAATCTTGAAATTGCAATTTGAGTGGGAGAAATTAAGAGTATCCTTCAGATTTTTCCAACTGGGACCTTATGCACAATGGGAAGTGTTAATGAGCGGAATTGTAGTGACAGAAGCTTCCAACGATGTTATGATGATGAGGTTCTTGAGATGTACGCCAAAATCTGAAGTTACAGCGATTTCAAAATCCAATTGTTTCCATGTGCCTTGGGTGATTTGTGGTGGCTTGAAGCCACATTGTCCTTTATGACATTGTCCTTTATGGCAAACATACTATTTTTCCTAAATTTGACATCTGTTGTGCCGTCCCTTATTGGCGTTTCTCATCTGCTTAACTATCAATTTAGATTTAGTTCATTTTAAACATAAGTTGAATTCAAGGGCTTGTCAATCATTTTTTTTAAAGTAGGAACAGAAGCCTTGAAGACTGAATTATTCGAGTGGTTAGAATACCAGCCCACGGGATTGCAGTTAATTTAAACTAAAGCTATTGCTTATTTACAATTCAGAGTCCAAGAGCAATTCTTGATGTGTCGGATACATCCCAGTCATTAAAAGTCGTTTGTTATGATGACAATTCAAATTAGGCCAAAGATGATTCCTAAAAGATTCTCAAAAAAATAAAAAATAAAATAAGAGAGAATTCGGAACATAGTATTTCCGCTTGTCATGATTGCTCATATTATCAATTGTAACAGATTACTAACAACAATATTTCTAGTCTTACACGATGCATTGAGCATCAAAGCTTTGCTTATTTTTTTGGTTTTACCATTTCCATGCGCAGAGTGACCAAACGTTTAAAATTTATTTAATGGAATTAACTAATCGTGATTCAGAACTTAGTTAAACGTAAGTAAAAAAAATAAAAAAAGTAAAAAAATATTTTCCGACAAATGACCACCATTTTTTTCGTTTAACTTAAACGCGCTTCCTTATAGCCTCAATTACAATTGACAGAATTCTAACACCTCCTGTAACTTTTACTTTGGTACCTTCGTTTGTAAATCTCGGTTGAGAAACACAAAATAAAACAAATTTTGAATTGGATTACATCATTTACAGGACAGAAGAACTAAAGTATCATGGTTGCATCCTCCGATAATTTGATCGGCATTTAGCTGTATTGTTAGGGGCTGACTCTAAAATAGAGAATTAGGGTCAAAGGTAAGCATTTGGTGGCTAAATTTGAGGTTCCAGGTTTGAACGACCTGCAGGACAGAACACGTGGAATAGTACACTGAAAAGCACTGTCTACAAGATTAATACACGTCACCTAAATAAATTTTCGTTAAAGGGGTAGGGGGAACGAGACCTAAAGGCAGACTGATTGAGTTCTTGTTGTAACCTGCAGTGAAGTAATGATTAATTGTTGACTCAAACAATGAAATTAATCAAATTGATTTTCAAAGCAGGTCGAAGTTCAAGGGGAAAACGTGTTTTCAATTCTTCCGTGCTTCAGTTCATCAGGCTTTGGGATTGGGCGTATCAACCATGCATCACGTCAAGTAGTTTCACAAAAATGACAAAGTTTTAAACTAAGGAATTGACCTCGGGGCCACTGGAGCGAGTCAGAGCTAACGGTTTTTAAAAATATGAACGAGTTGCAATTAGTTGATTTTAAGTGAACTTTCCTCGCAATCGAGTGCAAAATTGGAAATGGCTACTGAATTGGAAAGGAAAAAGTTGTTAAGTGGTGTTACTACTAATAATTAAGTAAATAGCTCGGTTTTACCAAACCAAATTACTATTTCTTGAATATTTTTTTTTAATTTTCTTCTCATTACGTCGCCAGTGCTGGCAGTCAAGTTTTAAAAGAGAAAATATATTCTTATATGTATTCCCGTAAGTCCATCCCTTTTCTATGAATTACGCACTGGCGTTAATTTTAAGTTAAATGCAAATTAAAGAAAACTTTGTTACTGTTGTTAAACTTGTCAAAATTTAAGGTTGTTATATAATGCGACTGGTCTTAACTCAGCCTCACGTGAAATAAAAGAAACAGTAAATCATTTTCGGACACAAATTAGAGCAACAGATTGTTAATACAAACCATCGCTATTTCTAGTTCATCAGACTTTAAAATCGGTCTGAATTTTACTGTTCCGACTTCCATTATCCCCAGGTTCTTAAAAACAATTAAAGAACAACAAATTAAAAGTTGTACAAATTTTATTTTTCTGA
>JABASL010001130.1:0-12046 GCA_019775825.1 Neanura muscorum | reverse complement strand
CCGAAATGCCAGTCATTATTTTACGGGACGAAAAGTCCTCGTGGACTTTCTCGTAGGAGAAAGTCTCTAATGGGAGTCCATGTAAAAAGAGAAAGCTGGATCCACAAAAAATCCATTTCCAATTTAGATGGTTATTGACCTGTGACTTTTGCTGCTCAAAATTTACTTGGACTGTAAATGCGTTGGGAGTTGACAATTTTGTTGTAGAAATTGTGTGAGGGAATAGGTTGAGGCTTATGTTAGGTTTAGGTTTTGCTGCCTAGTTACTACTTTTAGTTTTTTTAAATAAAGGCCTTGAATTTGTTGGAATGGACTTTTGGATTTTGTGCTTATTATTTTAGTTTTAAAATAATCTAAATAGCCGCAGCTTACTTGTGAACTTTCTCCTTTGATAAAATTGTAAAAGGAGGGGAGGAAGCAGGTTTGTTCCGTTCCCTGGGGATGCATTCGAATGAGTGTAAATAGAAGTCTCGTCACTGAAACGTCTCCTTTGAGAAAGTTTTTGATTAAATCCATCACACTATCCCTCACTTTCACTCAACATTCTTCAATCTAACTCATGAGCAACAAATTTCACTTACACTACCACCAACAAACTTCCGCTCACAATTAAAATCTCATTTCAATTTACTTCCTCACAACCAGTTCTACTTTCATTTTGAATATTATCCTACATTTACACTTTCTCATTCTAGCCAAATTCCTGCGGCTTTCAGAAAATAAATACAGTTTTCCCACCTCAGCACAAAATAAACACCTTTATGCAACTCAAGCACAAAATTTAAAGTTTTCTTGTTCCAATATATGCAAAAACNAATTTAAAGTTTTCTTGTTCCAATATATGCAAAAACGTTGTTCTGCAAGAATACCGGGGTTGTGTGGCCTAAGCAAACCCCGTATTTCTTCCGACTTGTACAATGAATTTAACCTGGTATCTACAACCATTCTGCCACATAAAAAGGGTCGCACTAAATAATGGTTCCAGTGGTCTCCTCATCTGTAGTATAAATGAGAGGTCAAAGGTCAAAATTGCCGATACAAGCAATGGCTGAAATACTTCATTGGCTTGTACTGTTAGCAGTAGGGGATGGAGCGGCAGTCACCGTAGTTTAACATGACCCCAGAAAATGTGGTTCTGTAACCGGATAAAAAACATCATTCCATATAAGGAGAGGTCAAAGGTCAAAATTGCCGATACAAGCAATGGCTGAAATACTTCATTGACTTGTACTGTTAGCAGTAGGGGATGGAGCGGCAGTCACCGTAGTTTAACATGACCCCAGAAAATGTGGTTCTGTAACCGGATAAAAAACATCATTCCATAACCAAAACGAATTTCGGAAATTCCGGGGAAAAACATTTTCTTCCGGAAACCGTGGAGAGACATCACAAAAATTGTAACGGATTTTGGCCACTGTTAACAGCTGAGTGGCAATATTGTGTAAGTAAAATTTTCCCAGAATTTGAAAGAATTTTCCCTTTTGCCATAAAACTGTTTGAGAAATGAGCTTGAGAGTCGACTGAAGTTTAATTTCATTCGCCAAACTTTTGTTTCGCTTTTTCTTAGTAAAAGTAAAAGTGAAAATGGAACAAGAAAACTTTGTCTTAATCAGATTTTACTTTAATTTCCATTTTCACTTGAACATGAAAAAGAATTTCTAGAAGAACAAAAGGCGTGCAGTTCCTTTATGTAATTCTATATGAACGTTTTTGTAGTTTATTGCATGCGAAAATAATTAAATTAAATTTTATACAGTTTATGCTATTTTGATATTATGATGATATTTCATACAATAAGAATTTAAGCCAAAATCCAGAAGATGAGTAGTACAAATGTGATCACAGCCATTTGACACGCCTGACCTTTCCCCTCATTACTGGGACTCAGTGCTTCTCTGTTTTCCAAGTGTACGCAGTCGCCAAAGGTAGAGTCCCAAGTACCAGATGCGCAGCAGGGCCGAATTGCAAGTCGATAAGCCTTCATGGCTGCAGTTTCAATCTTGCGTACAGGGGCGTAATCAAAATCATCGTCTGTACCATTGACTGCTGGTATCGTATCTCCCAACATTTCACTATCATCCTCTTCATTGACCATTGTAGCGCAGTAACGATTCAACTCGGCTTGGGTCAAGGCTTCAGTCAGATAAAGGTCAAAGGTCAAAATGATTAAGATCATCAGAAATATTTTGGAAAACATTCTTGGATCAAATGGTTAGCAGACTTTTTTTTGCATTTGGGTTCTAAAATTGTATTGGTAAACAAAACTTGTTGTAAACAAGATGCTGTCATGGCCATTTTAAATATTTTGAGGATGTCCTCAAAATCCTGTTCAATTATTGCACAGGATTTCCTTTGGTGTCGTAGCTTGCAATAAAAATATCAACTCTGTGGTAACAGGTTGCAGAATTTTGAAATTTGAAATTCCGAGACAGGACGGCTGTAGAGCCTTGAGTTGATTTTTGAATTAGACTTTTTGTAAATTAGGTTACGCTTCTTGAAGAGTGTTCCAAAGTGAAAGTGGGTAAAATTCTGTCAAGTTTGAATTTTGGTAGAATAGAAAGGCGTGGAAGAGAAGCGGAAGCTTTTCCCTTGTCACTTTTTACTCTTCATGCTTTTCTGACTTTCACTTGATCATTCCAAAAGGCTGGGAAATGAAAAAGTGAAAGTAGGCTGAGGGAAAAACGGAAGTTTGATCACTACTTTTTACAAGAGCCGATTTCTCATTTCCCCTTTGAAAAAAGTGCCTTCATTTTTAAAATAACATCAAATAGGATCATAATCTAGAAATAATAAATAACAAGAGAGGATAGCAGATATATAAAAAAAAAACCTAATACACTAAATATTTTTAAAAATTTCGCTCCCACCTCCCCCTGTTAAAGTTTCGAAATTTCTCAACAAAACTTAAAACATGATTAATTCCAAAACTGAAGACCTTGTTGAAAAATTTCTGTTGAAACGTAATTTTCTGTGATATACTCCGTAAATGTGTTGGAGCTCAGATTTGTTTTTAAGTAAAACTGGCGATTATATTTGTAATTTGCAGTTAAATTGTCTCATTTTGCCTCGTGTGTTTGGATAGTTGTTTTAATTTGTAATTAAGAGATTCGCCTATAGCATTTTGTTTGATATAGAAGCAGTTGAGTCAACATTAGAAAAAGAACGTCTTCTTCTCATCCATTTCCTTCATTTTCCACGGGAGATGTTAAGGGGGGTTTCATCAGGTGGAAAGGTAAACAGCTTCTCGCAATTTAAAAACTTCACGTTCTTTACAATTTCTACAAAATCCACAACTTACACAGGGTTGATCAAGCACCCACCCAGCACAAAATCTTGGGTTTTAATTGTATTGCTTTATTTCCTTCAACAATTCAACTGTTTACAAAAACTGAGCTTATTGATTCTGCTCTGTTTCCTGACTTTTGTTTTTAGTTTCCTGAAATCGGAAATTTTCAATTCTGACTGAATTCGGACTAATTTCTGTATTTGGCGCTAGAAAAAGCAATTCATTAACTGTCTAAGGATTTTGGACAAACCTACCAGGGTCGTTATGTAAATTTAAAATTTGGGCTTAAAATTTTCTCACCCAAAGTTTAGATCGAACTTTGAACTCCGAATAGTACATATTCAAGTAAATGCGCCTGCCGCAGGTTGATTATTCTTGTGTGCTAGCATCTGTTATCGTTTGATTTTTTAATAATGGTTTATTAAAAAATATGGCAGACGCCACTGACGGATTTTTGAATTCGATCGCGCTCTTTTTAAGACGAAAATAGTTTTTGGTGAAAATTAATATTTTTTAATTAATTTTAATTATAAATTCTTAATTATTAATTTAATTAATATATACCTATTGGCGAAATAACTTACTTAACGCCTCCTGCTCGTTTATTTAATCGTTAATAATTTTTTTAATCGTCTCAAATGTTTTTTTCCGAGTTTAAAGCTCGAAAATTTCAAGTTGACGTTTTAAGTGAAATGCCCAGGTGAATTTTTGAAAAGCGAGTCTTAACGAACCCTGATTATTCCCCACTAAATTATTGATGCATAAATTTTGAGTGTGTTAACTACGTGGTGCACGCGTAATTAATTGAGCATATCAAGTCAAGATCAGAATCTGAGGGTGGTAGATTACACGACGTGGGAATTTCCTTCATCCTTGCGAATTAGTATTAATCAAAGTTATAAATTAAATTTAAAAATGAGGAATTTAGTTGCGAGTTAATTTAGTTAATACAGCTTTTATAGTATTGATAAAATTGTTAAACAAATTTGCTCTAGGAAACTAATCTGTAACAGTAACTTACGAGTATTTTTAATAAATTATTGTTTTATTTGGTTGGTTGAACATTTTGTATTAAAACAGTTAATTAAATTAGTGAAATTAAGTAATACGTGATTAAATAATTAAACAAGTGCAGTTATACCAAATGAACTTCGAGACGCAGAATCTGGTCACTCGCCTCCTCTTGTACGCCTTGTGTCTTCCTAATTTACATAGCAATACAACACTGGGCCAAGGTACGATGTTTTTAATTAAAAAACTTAATTAATTGTTCAATTAATTAAAGCAAAAATTGCTGTAATTAATCCTCAATCCCTTTCATCGTAATTTGCAATAGTTAAAGTCAATATTTGTTTTTAGACATTGTCTTTGAGGCCGAGGGGGATGAAAGTACTGTTGTGAGGAACTATGACGGTAGACCAGGATTCACTAATCCCACTTACTGTTTGCCCCTTGACCTTTGTCCGAACCTTCTCTCCTATTTGACAAACCCCACCCCTCAAAATGTCCAAATTCTACAACAAGCCTCTTGTGGTTTCACTACCAGTGGGCATCCACTTGTGTGGTGTAATCAATCTAGCCCAACTTCTGGCTCTCAAACCAAGGCCCCACGTAACCCGCCTCCAGTAATGGCCCCACCGATACCCCGCTCTGAAGAAACAAAATCAGTGAAGATCGAAGAATCTTTGGGCGGGATAAATTCCGTGAGTTGAAAGTGTAATTTGACCATTGTTCTTTTTTCCTGTTCGTTTTGTTGTTTACTTTTGTTTTTGATTATTTCTTCAGGATTTGTTTGTTCGTAGGCCGAGTGTGGAAGTCCTTTGCCAGAAAGAATCAGTGGGGGCGAAGGGGCTGGGAAAGGGGAGTTCCCTTGGACTGTGGCCATAGCGGTGCATTGTAAGGTCAATTAGGGTCAACCAACACCACAGTCCAAATAACCTTATCACCTATGGGTAAAGGACAGGTCAAAATGATTCCTACAAGGAGCGACTCTTCGACGTAGATAAATTTTGTAAAAGGGTCAATTTGACCTTTGACCTCTCCTTTATCATTGTAGATGATTGAACAGTTTTGGCAGTGTTCTTGTAAGACTCTAAAGTTATAATTTATTAAATTGAACCGAGTTAAGGGCTGAGTGTGATGTGTATCCTACAGTGGCGTCTGGAGGTTCTCAAGTGGTTTGTGGTGGGGCCTTGATATCGGACGACTTTGTGGTGACGGGTAAGAATCCTTCAACTTTCACTTGGTGGGGCCTCGGTGGGCCCTGGTGGGATATTCTAATTGCCTTCTGATGAGGTTTGTGGTTTCCATAGCGGCACACTGTGTCTCTGATCCTTCACATCGACACAGAAACATGTAAGCAAAACTTAAGCCTGACTCACACCTATGTACAATCTCGCGAAATTCAAAAGCTATATTTCAATTTCCATCAAGTAAATTTTATTTTTTATTTTTGTAGTTTAAAATTGTTTAATTTTCCCTTTTGTAATAAATACTAAAAGCACGGTTACGATTTTATTTCGTAGGGGTGTGTAGATCCCGCAAAAATTCAAATCAAAATTCTGTTGAGTTGGTTTAATAAAAAAAAACGTTTGAAATTTAAAAGAATTTAGAATTCGTATTCGTAAAAGTTACAGCATTCTGTTAAGGCGTGTTCACACTTGACACTTTTCAAAAGAATATCATTTTTTCGTTCAATTTTAGTTCCCTTTGGCGTTCATGGATTTATCTCCCGTACCATAAAATCCCGATACTTTACTCAAATTAACATAAATAGCGCCGAATCGGGTTGTAATTTTAAAGATTTTTGTTCAGCCGATTCGTACGTTTAGAACATAATGTAAAAATATGACAAACGGTAAGATGAATAGTGACGAAACATTTTTTTTTGTGAAATTTATAACGGCAGTGCGATTTCCGCGTGTGGTTAAATTCGTGGTAAATTCGTAAGTGTGAACGTTCCTTAACTATAATTTGTATGACAAAGCGTAATAGTTATTAGTGTCTCATGGATTCTGCTGGTGTTTAAATTCTTATTGAGCCTTTGGGGTTAATGAGTGAATGCAGATGGTGTAGGATTAGTGCGGGTGGTTTTGTGTTAATGATTTTTAATTGATTTTTAGTTCTCACGTTCGCATTGGTGCTCATAATCTGAGCAAATCAACAGAAAATGGGGCCGAGGACGTAGGTGTAGACGGGATTTTTGTCCATGAAAATTTCAGAGAAAGACCTGTGGTCAAAAATGACATTGCTCTGCTCAAACTCAAGAGAAAGGTCACGTTCGGATGTAAGCCACATTTTTTCACACAAATATACCTTGCTCACGCACTACGTCATCAATTAAATGGGCAACATCACCCCTCCCCCTTATTTTTTGTTTTCAGCCACTGTTGCCCCAATTTGTGTTCCAGAAAATGAGCAAAGTTACTACAATTCTTACTCCATTGCCACAATCGTTGGTTTGGGGAAGTGATGGCAAGAAACCGGGGTTTGATATTCTGCAAAAAACAAATATTCCCCTCATTCCGGGCGATATTTGTAGAAGACGTTTTCGAAGAATTCGTGTCAGCATTCTCCCAGCACTTCAAGTATACAATTACTCTTCAAATTCAATCCAAAATTTACGTAATTGACTTCAATTATTTTTTTCAGGTTTGTGCGGGTGAAAAAGGTCGCGATTCTTGTAGTAAGTTTCAAAGAAATCACTAACGTCACTAACGAATCTTTTTCCCGTAACATTACACCGCGCTATCCTATTACATCCTCATCAGGGGATGGGGGGGCGGGGCAAATATTCTTCTTTTGACAAAAGTTGGGCGACGCAATATGTAGTATAAAACTTTAGGCCTCAAGGTTTTGTAGTAAAGGCCTTTGGTGAGACTATTTTTTTGGTTTTACAGAGGGTGACTCTGGTGGTCCCTTGAGTATTGAAGTTGAGAGTCGTCATTTTCTGATTGGAATAATTTCTTTTGGTACAATTCAATGCGATGGAAAACTTCCGGGCGTTTACACAAAAGTTTCAAGTTACTACGAATGGATTGTAAACATAATTGCCAAGAATTCAACATGATTTCTCTACTTTTTCCTATTTCTTAACTTTACTTTGTAATTACGAGACAAAATAAATGGAGGAAAGACTTAATTTAAAATCAACACAAAATATGTTATAGGCACATTCCAATATTTCCTGATTTACTCTACAAAATGTGACTCAAATTGCATTCCTCCCTTATAGTTATGGAACCGTAAAAATAAGAGAGAATTCTTCCCTCTGATTGGTTCTCCCCATTCAACTTTCTTTTCATTTGACGACTTGCTTAATTGCAAGCATTCAAGAGGAGGTCACGATGACGGAGTAGGCCTCGCTTATTGCTTTTCCCATTTCAGTTTTTCTAGCTTTCACTTTTCTCTTTTGCGTCCAAGAATCTAATTAAGACCTTATTGAGTCCAGCCTAAGAATACCGGGAAAATACAAATAGGAGCCCCTGAAGACAAACCAAATTACATTTCCCGCCATTGGTCCTCAAACAGTTTTTGTATCACAAAAAAAATTAAAGACGTTGGAATTGTTTTTAGATTAGGCGCCTATTTCAAATTTTACGGTATTGAGCTTTTCCTCGTGAAAGTGGACGAAAGAAAGTTAAACCCACTTTTTCAATCTAGAAGTCGAGCTCAACTGCTCCTGGATTTAATTACTAGAGTCAGCGAAAGAGTTCGAATTTGGCGGGATTTCCTCCCTATTTCTTCCTTTGCAAAAAAAGCAGGATGAAAATTCGAGTAAATTATCGAATCCTCTTATTGATAAATGTCCAGAATTTACTACAATTTAATTAAAACGTTACGAGGAATTGTCAAAACTTGCTAAAAATCTTGAAAACAACATTTTCATATATACGAGAAATTGTTGGAAATTTAAAAAAAAACGCACAACCTTACTGAAAATGTGTATCACCACTTATAAAAACATTTCTTGGGATTTAATTTGAAAACAAATTGTCGACTCCTAATGCAAATTTTGAAGATTCATGAAAATTTTCGGATGGTTGACTCCTTATTGGGACTTTCCTACAATCCACTCGAAATTGTCAAACATTTTGGAAGAATCGAAAAGACGATGATTCAAAAATTGGGTAAAATTTTGATGCAGGCGGATAGGCAGTTGTTAAGAAGCTAAGGGTAGTTGAGTGCTATTTGAACTGAATGAAATGGGATTGAACCCACTTTCACCTTGTTTTAGAAGACTTTTGGATTTTTTTGTGATAAAGTGAAAGTGGTAAAGTGAAAGAGGTCATGTGAGCTGATGTTTCTTGTTCTGAAGCTAAACTTTTTGTTGTGAAAAGTTGCCTTACTTTTCGTCTGTTTTCTGATTCACTTCACGTTTACTTTCAAATAATCTCCTCCTTTCTTCCACTTCTATCACATCTGTCCCTGTCCAAGGCCAATACAGTGTGGCCCATAAATATTTGTTAACCTCATGTAACGTTCACCATTTTGTTAGGATTTTTCCGATGCGAAATTAAGGAAAAGAGGAAGAGGCCCGGAAGTTTGGACCACCCTGTACAGTTTTTTGCGTTGTAAGTGGGAGTGGTTAATATAAATCATGAATTTACATGACGTCAAGCAAGAAGAAAGGATTTGAGGACTAAGTTTAAGACTCCCATAACTTACCATTTCTCCATTCTTCCATTTCACCTCATTCCAAATCCAAATTTAATTTAGAACCTCGCATTTTCCTTCTAAAAATCACAATTTGTAGGAACATTCAGCCCTAGACTTGTTGCAGGAAAATGAATAACTTTCTCCTTTTGTCTTTTCTCAATTGTTATTTACTACTGCATGGGGATTTGGCTCAAGGGCAATGACCCTTGACATTGGACAAAGTAACCACGTCCCGCTTTGAACTACTCCTGTACTCTAAATTTGAATAAATGTGACTTTGTGAAAGAACCAAGATCGCTCCCACCACTTTTTTGAAAAGGTGAAAAATTAGGAGAAAATTCAGAAAATGGAAAAATTGGATTTCGAATCAATTCAAGAAAACAAAAATCATAAAATATTTGTAAGTTTTTGTCACGTTCAATTTGTATAGCTTTCGTGGTTGTTAGAATGTTTAAGACACTATTCTGTTTGTGATTTTTCTTTTGTTTGTGAAAGTTATATTTTTGCCCAGATTTAGCTACTTTCTTTTGTCTTTTGTGAATTTAGTTTGTGACTAAAAGTGGCTGTGACAATGGAATAATTTCTGTAAGTTGAACATTTTCTTCTTTTAGACAAACTTTTTGTGAGCCTGACTCTGATGTTATTAAAGTTGAGTAAAATGGGATTGGAATCCTGTCTGGGATCAAAAGAGGCACGTTCTTATCCCTTATTCTACGCAAGGAACACTTTCACAAGGATTTCGAGTAACAATGGAAAAAGTAGGTTGTGTGGGGACTTGGGGAAATGCTAAGTCCCTTTGCCCTTCATAGACCCCTTGCCGGACTCCCTTCTTTATTTACTCAATTGAGGATTATACGAGTGAAAGTTGAGGACAATGAGGATCATAATCGCACTTTCTCTTCACATTCTCCCATGAGGTACACACGAGGCACTTATGAGATCAAAATCAAAAAGTTAATGAGGAGGCTCAAATTACGACGTTGCTAAGCTCAAAACACACAGATAACTATACCAACGTCCCCATTTAATCGATCAGGGTTCTACGTTTTGGGTTAAGGATATCCTCAAATTTATTAGGAAAACTAATAGTATAATTCTAGGCACAAGTGAATTTAAAATAAATTAAATTAAAAGAAGTCCCCTTGTGCCTTACATGGATGTGAAATACGTAAATTAAGTTTAAATGCCGCGCAATTTCGAACTCACGTAAAATATTTATTTAATTTAAAAATGGAGCTTACTAAAAAACAACCACAGCTTATATCTATAAAGAAATCAGTTCAACTGATTAACCAACTACAAAAAACTTATTAATATAACTTTAAACTTACTCAAAAACTACACGCAAACCTTGATAGGGCAAAATGCCTACGTCAATAAATTCCATTGATTGATTGATAAAAATGGAGCTTACCGCTTATGGTGAAATACCGTAGAAAATATGGTTCTACGTTTTGGGTTAAGGATATCCTCAAATTTATTAGGAAAACTAATAGTATAATTCTAGGCACAAGTGAATTTAAAATAAATTAAATTAAAAGAAGACCCATTGTGCCTTACATGGATGTGAAATACTTAAATTAAGTTTAAATGCCGCGCAATTTCGAACTCACATAAAATATTTATTTAATTTAAAAATGGAGCTTACCGCTTATGGTGAAATACCGTAAAAAATATGTATATAAATACGGCAAAACAGTTTCTATCTTACATCCAACGTAACTTCTGGTATGAGACTGTATATGTCTGATATTTTAAGTTGTGAATATTATAACCTCAAGTGACCTCAAGGGTTCATTCCTTGCAAGATAAGATGCCTGATCATAACCCTAAAAATATAAGCTGCAATTGCAATAAAAGTCGTCCTATCTAAAAGATTTTTTTTATTTTACCGTTAGGTTTAGGATAGATTGGTCAAAGGTCGGTTGAATGGTGGTACTCGTCTTCTGACCTTTTACTCTCATAATCACCACGACACCAAGTGCATTTTCACAATTTTGGTTCACTTTGCTAAGGGGGTTTGAAGATTACTATGGTGGAAAACAAAACCGTAAAGTGTGCTTTTGAGGATATCCTGAACGTTGTCGGTGCGCAACACTGTTTTAAAAGTAAAACGGAGCCAATTTAGACAGGATCTCTATACACATTTGGTCGTGTATTTCGTTTTAAGTGGAAAAAGTAAAAGAAAAAGTGAAGTGGAATTTGTGTTTGGGAAGAGTAAAGAGGAGTAGAACATAATTAGATGAAGAGCCCTTCTACTTGAAATGAAGACTTAAAGCACAAATTACACTTTCACTCTACTTCCACCCAAAATTTAAAAAAAATTCACTTTCATTTCCCGTCCTTCAAGCTCTCAGTTTTCTCTTCCTTTGTAATTACACCCATCCAAAGTCCCTCAACGTATTTTCAAACTCTCATTTTATGCTTCACGACGCGCAAACTTTTATATTCTATATTTTAAGCAACGGAAATTGCAAAATTACACCCATCCAAAGTCCCTCAACGTATTTTCAAACTCTCATTTTATGCTTCACGACGCGCAAACTTTTATATTCTATATTTTAAACAACGGAAATTCAAAAAAAAATCCTTTTCGCTTGAAAATTGACGCTTCTGTGTCAAGCTTCAAAACCTCGTGCGCAAATTCCGAAACCGAAAACATGTGCACCTCGAAGGAAATGAAAATTAAACAAGGAAGATATGAAATAATTTCCTACTTGTAATTACCAAAAGAATTTTTGTAATACCATTGCTTTAGGTCAAAGTTCAAATGCATTTTTTGAAAGTTGAATTTTGTTGGGGAATTTCGAATGCCAAATCTTCAGCTTCCGAATGTCTTGAATTGAAGAAATTTCGAATATGAAAATGTATGCCGCCACTTTTTAGAAATTCTTTTTGAATGAGAATGAGGTATGTGGGTTGGTTTGAATATTTGTTTAAAAAGTGATATTTCCCTCCTCCATTTCTATTCTCATCTAATTCATGTGGATAAGTAAACTTTGATTGGTAAATTATTCTGAAAAAAAAACTCACTTTTCTCCTCATTTTCCTAAAGTTATGAAGGATCCATGGGCAGGAGGAATTGTAAATTGTACCAAAAGT
>JABASL010001129.1:0-12050 GCA_019775825.1 Neanura muscorum | reverse complement strand
TTCAAGTGGAAAGAAGGACGTACAATTAGAAGCTAGCTACAGCCCTGATTCACAGTATGTTTTCTCAGGATCTGAGGATGGATGCGTTCATGTCTGGAGCGTTGAAAATGGATACAAAGTAAGATGAAAATTAAAATCAAATGACTGTCACCACATCTACAACAGCTTCAAGGGCGGAGCTAGAAAACGTCCTGCCTAGGACGCTATGCTTAGCGACTAATGAAATTGAACACAATTTTACACGAACCAATCCAATACGATTTTGGCTATCGGCTCGAGCCGAGCCGAGCCGGCCCCGTGTTGGTTTTTCGCGCCTGTCCTCGTAACAAACTCAAATACCAAAACGTTCCTCTTCTATCCGTAGGTATGCGTACTAAATGCCGACCATCCTGGCCCAGTTCAATGTGTCAAATTCAACCCCAAACTTATGATGTTAGCCTCATCTTGTACAAATATGGTAAGTGTATCCTGTATAATAAATTACAATGCTCTTCATTATTGCGAGGTCTTCAGGTATAGTATAAAATATTTATAAAAATTTTATTAAATGTCTTTTAGGCATTCTGGCTACCCGAGGAGGATTAATTTTATTTTATTATAGAAAACTATCTTAAAAAGCCTCAACTTTTTTATGCCTCCCTTTTTTTAGACTAAAATTTTCTGCAAAAGTCGTATAGAAATTGATTTATAAATTAAATTTTAACTAAAATATGGCATCTAACTTCCTAAGAATTCTTGCTACCTAGTAGTAAGCACTCCATCCAATGTACATTAGACAAAGATTGGTGGGTGAAGTGGCTTCTTTGATGAGATAACTTACTTGAGCTTCCACTGAAAGTGGTACATTGAGCTCCTTTGTTAAATTCCGTGCAACACCTTCCAGTCGAAGTTGAATTGCCTTAATATTTTCCATCGCCATGCCGTTACTCACTTCCCCAGTAGTAGAAGTTGAAGGAACTTGGTTGACCAGAGTACGACGTGCCCTGATCTTGGACCACTCTACAAGTGGATCAAAAACAAAAGGTCGAAGAACTGACATGAAGACTGCAGAATTCTGTCTTAAAATTTCGACCGTAATTTCACAGGCCCTACGAAATTGACCTTCAATCCCAAGAGGCCCCATTGCATTCACCATATTTTGTGTCAAACGGAACGGAACAACTTCAGGGACTTCAAAAGTTTCACCCTGATGAACAAAAACATGGAAATTGACATAATGATCCTAAAGGTATGATTTCCGTAAAATAATTATTGGTTAATTAATTAATCGTTAGTACCTTATTAAATAAGCAGTTAAAGTCAACGTGTACAACGTCACCAGAAATGGAATCAAGCGAAATATTTTCGCCGTGCCGATCTCCAAGACCAATGAGATATCCAACCATTGACATTACAGCACAAGTTCGCGTAAAAGTAGATCGAGCAGTATACCACTCTTGAGGATCCGAAAAATATGTTAGGAACCATTCACGTAGCACTGGAGGATGACGATTCACTAATTTCTGAAATCCTTCTAGTTTAACACTTGCAGTAGCTTGACTACCTGAAAAAGAAAATTATAACATTTTTTAAACATTTTAGTGCGTTGAACTTTTAACCCAGTTGAACAATTCCAGTCCATGTGAAATCGCTGTTGGCCAAGGTGCTAACGGTTCACATTTCGCCGCCCTCACGGCGGTTTTCTTAAATTCACCCCTTCAAATTGCAGTCTTCACAAAGTTAGGTCCAGCAATGGCTCAAAAAATTTGAAATTCGTGAATAATTCCCCCAGACCACAAGTTGGGATTTTTTTTAGCAGAATGAAAAGATGGAGTTTTGAAAAAAGTGACTTTAAAAAGGAATAAATAAAAATGATAACTTTTGGTTGGGGGGAATTATTCAGAATGGAATTTCTTTTTGAGCTGTTGGCCTTCCTGCGTTATCCTTGTGAACACTTGTTGCAATTGTTACATTAAAATTAGCAACTGACCCAAACCTTGACCGGCTTGCCAGGACTCCTTCCGATTATGTTTTCAATATTTTTTTTAGTAAGCGACCTTTTAGATGTTCCTTACCAGGATATATTGCCGTAACTTCGGTATGTGCCATGACCAACTTTTTTTCTTTGTAGATTCTCGCAAGTAGAGGCCGCATTCCTTGAAGGTTTGGTACCCATTCCAGAAGACCAGTGTCTTCATTCAGAGCCACAACTGCATAAGTTCTATAAAATTGAAATTAATTAAATCAAATCAATTGATTCAAATTAATTCAAGCTGAAAACTGTGGTCAAATTTTGTGTACTGCGCAAGGCTAGTTTCAGCGTACCTGACATGAAGGTTTCTTTCACGAGCTTCAGGATTCTTTCCCAAGTACCAGTTGACAATATTATTCATTTCCATGACTTTTGAGTCTTTCCGTAGGTCGTCCTCTGGCTTACATAGAATCCCATACCTTCGCCCATCATTACCACGTAATGTAATTTTCTTGGGGCGCTGAAGAGAGGGCATGATTTCCACATTCTTTTCAATCGATTGGATAAACACAGGACTCCTGTATGTCAAAAATGTTTTTCATTTTTTAAATTTAAAACAAGTAAACCTAAGTAAATTTTATTAAATTTCTAACTTACTGCTGAAATGGCTTGTGTGTCAGATGATGACTCCCCACTCGAGAAATAGTAACAGTAAGAAACTGTTGAAATGGCATTAAAATTAGACTGAAATTTGTCCTCTTTAGAAGTCTTGGAAGCGATGGTGCAATATTTTCAATGGTTACCTTAAAACATTACAAATAATTACGATTATAATTTTTCTAAAAAAAAAAAAAATCATAAATAAATAAATAAAGTGCTAATTAACTAACCACTTTTGCGTCGCTCTGCCTGTTATTGGCAAGCTCAATCAATTCATCAGCCAACGCATTGTAATCATTAATTGCGGATTTAAGAGTTGGAGTTTTTTCTTCTACAGCTCGAAGAATTTCAGCACATCTTGACTTCCTCATCTTGTAGGTTGACTGAAATTAAAAATTAAACCTAATTAAATATCAAAAGTATTTAATATAGTTTTGTATTTATGTTTAATATAGTTTAATATTGTTTTAAACTTCTCCAATTGTTTTCATACCTTGCTAACAGCCATAATCATCCACAGAGCTTGATGATGATGAGAATTAATAATTCCAACAATCATGGTTTTGAGATGTTCCCAAACTTGGTGATTTGGATGACAAATCCGAGAAATAAGTTGAGAGTATGCAGTTAGAAAAATATATGGTGGAACAGTGGCGTATAAGTTAGTAATTACGTCTGACATTTCCTTAACAGTTTTGGTATAAAGGTCATGGACAGGTTTAGGGTCAGAGTTTGGGGGTGGAGTGGACGCATAGTTCAACCAAACGAAAAGTAGGCGTGGAAGACTCTGATACACATGTTTGGACCCGTATTCCAAGGATTTGCAAAAAAATCGAACAGCTGAAGTTTGCATTTCACTGAAATAAAAAAAAAATAATAAAACAACGCAATTTTCAATAATATGCTCTGCGATTTTTTGAATTTTGCGAATACGATCTCCCGTATCCTTACCTTTGCCGATTTTTAACCGCCGGATTGTTGGAAAGTGTGTCACAGTAATTTGCCAAATGAAAGAAATTCTTCTCCGATGTTTTGTGAACTTCTGTTACTTGCAAATAATTGTTAATGTTAACATTCATGTCAACATTACATTTCTCATTGTTGAATTTGGCAAGGAGTAAGAGCGATTTGGCACAAAGTTCTTGTTCGGGCTCAAGACGATTCGAAACTGATAAAGCTTCCCAAGCCTTAATTTTTGAATTTGGAAAATATTGTTTCATACATTCGTTCATTATACGAATTCCACGATCCATGTCCCCTCGAAGTGCTACAAATTTGGCATCTTGAATATAAACTTCTGGAGATTTAAATTGACGCGCTTCTTGAATACAAGCATTTGCTCTTCCATAATTTTTGGCCCTGTGAATCACACATTTATTAATTATTTAGCTAAACGGTAAAGCTAATTATAATTAAGTAGATTTAAGCACCTGATTTCCAATTTCGCAACTCTAAGACAACACTCTCTCAGAGCTGACCCAAAGAGTTTATTAATTGAGGTTCTTTTCGTATTCGTTTTCATAATATGAAGAAGTGCCTACAAAATCAAAAAAAAATTTTGTCACTATTTTAGCCTTCGGCAGTGTCAACCAAGGAAAACCGACAGTGGGCAGAGCTAAAAACGTCCTTGGAAATTTTATTGGTTAAAATCCGCTGTTTTATTCGCCACTAGGACTTCTACTGTCACTTTTTCTTGGTTAGTACTGTAACACTAACAGCTTCATCATTGAACAAATACTTTTTTAGATTTCTCTTACCTTGCGAGTATTGACAATGGGCTCAACAATACTTAACGATTTTTGTACCAAATTCAATCTGTCTTTCCAATTCTTGAGTAGAGTATTCACTTTTATTCGATATGCTTGAGCTGCTCTTGTACTCATTCCCTTTTCTCCCAATTTCATGACTTCCACTGCTTGCTCAATTTCCGTGAAAATATGTAATCTAAAAAATATTTTTCAAAGAAAATTACTGCCAAATTAGTCCAGAATTTCAGAATTCAACTACGAAAGAAAATTGGTTTCCAAATGATTAGTCAAAATTTTACAATCGGATTCTATCCCGGAATATCGAATAAAAATTTTTAAGTCCAACAGTATAATGAAATCGAATTCAAAAGCTGCAGGTTAACCTTGTAATTTCCGCGTAGCGACTGTGGTAGGCGTCAATATTGATGTCAACTGTGCCAAGGGTCTGCAGACATTTTTCTCGTGCTTGTCCAACAATGTCAAGTACAGTTGCGTAGCGCTTGCGTTGAAAGAGTGACAAAATGGCTGCATGCATCAACGTTCCACGGGATGATAAATCAGTCCGCATACTTTTTAGGCTTGATGTAAGTTCACCCCACTGCTGTAGCTTCCAATATGCTTCGATACGACAGTCATCTAATTGAGAAGATCTGATATCCCCTCTAAAATAATTTAACATTAAAATTAATCATGACATTAAATTCCTGCATAATAATACAACACAGATAACTCACCGCCGTGTATTCAGACCATTCAAAACAGTTAAAGCCATTTCCGGTTTCTCAATAGAAAAATAACCTTGCATCAAAATATCTTCAGCACCATCTTCATTCAATCCTTTCTGCATCATTAGTTGAAACTTGGATGCGGCATCCTGCAAATATTTGCAGAAAATTAAGCATTTTTTTTTTAAGTTCAGAAATATTGTTAAACGTTAAATACATAAAACGATTCCAAAAATTGTTTTTAAAATTAATTAAAATCACCTCCTTCTTTGCAGTAGCCAGCAATTCTAATGTTTCCTCATAAATGCTTGGCTTCCCTTTACGAACAGCAGAGACTCCGATAACTCCATCCGTATCTTCCAAAGCAATCAAGATTCTCTACGAATTTAAAACGATTAAACGATTTTTTTAACTAATTTATATTTAAATTATTAAATTAATTAAATTTTACCTGAAGAAAAGACAAATAAAATTGTGTCTTTTCTGGAAACGCAAACATATATTCTTCTAGGTTTAACAATGCCCTTTGGTACGTCTGAGTTTGAAACGCTGCTCTTGCTAGGCAAATCTGAAAGTAACATTTTGCTGGTTAATATTTTAGAAGTAACGATTGTTAACGTTATTATAAAACTTCATAACGTCAAACAAAAACCATAATTGCCATGCTTTTGGCGCGATTTTTGCATTTCTTGGTATGAAATCCAAAATATTAGGGCTTGATTGCCTCTTGTAGTTTTGTTGTGCTTACGGGATCTGGTATAATGCACTTGCAAGCCCTTAGTTTGTGCATGGTTAAGGGAGTTCCAGCAACTGAGGATTTTGGATTTACAGAATTTGGCGTTCCTGTACCTCCAGTTGTCGCAATACAGTTCAAGGCCGTAAAGTAATTAACTCCATAACGGGATACATACGATACGAGATCAATTATCGAAAATATGGCATTGGTTACGGCTAGCCGATCAGCTACTTTCAGGTCACTGGATGGTGGATCCTCAAAATGACAGTCATCCTCAAATGGAGTTTGAGTTCTGGCCGTAGCAGTGTCCCCATTCAGTTCTCGCAAGTACCTGCGCAGTCACATCAAAATTATTTCAGAAATTCCAAAAAGCCTCTCTGAAAAACTTTTAACTTAAAATTAAAGTTAACTATTGTAGAATTCTTCTCAAATGAACACTCTAAACCCTAAGAATGAGGATGAGAATTACACGGTCGTTCTCATAAGGTGGCTCATCGTGACGAGGGTTTAGAGTGTTCATTTGAGAAAAATTCTACAATATGAAACTCACCAAAGGCTACAAATATGTCTAAGCTCCTTGTAAATAATACGCCTTTCGTCTGATGTTCCGTCAAGAGCCGCAAACACTGCAAAAAAAGGTATTTCGCTCATGACTTATCCTTGTTTCCAAATCGTAAAGGAAAACTTACATGCAACATAAGGCAAAAGATACAAGGCTACTGGAAGACTTCGAACGAGAAGTGGTAACGTAACTCTAAAAATTTCCTTGGCTGGTTGTGATGTAATAAATTTGAACATTTGAATAACAAAATTTGTACACCAATCTTGCAGTGTTTCACCAAGTTTGGAACCATAGAGTGGTGCAGGATACTCATCCAGTGGCATAATATCCTTGAGAACAAATTTTGAAGTAATGAGGGAAGAAAAGAGACTTTTGGATTCAGCTGGCAGAGTTGACCAAATTGGATGAGTAGAATTTTGTACTCCAACTACGTAAATTCTAAGAACTTCTTGAATAGCATAAGCGCAGATGTCAATATCCGATGGCAAGGACAAATCCGTTCCTTGATACTGTTTACGTAGCATGTCAATGTAAGCATGCGCAAAGGCCACACCAGTTGGAAAAATTGTGGCTCCATCTCTTCTACTTTGTCTATCCGTATTTTTCACTTTCATTCTGTAGTAATCAACAGCCCCAAGTTCACCAATTACCGACATTGTTAACTGCGTCAGTTGTTTATCCTGTGACTGCATGGATTCCAGTAAAGCCAAAATGAGCTGTAAGTACAAAAAAAAATCTCAAAATTGGTAAAAACGAATTTTCTAAAAGTTCACGCAAATGCACAGCACGTTCCGTCTGTCTGTCGTGTGTCTGTGCGTCGTGCTTCTGTGTCATGCATATGTCTGTCGTCTGTACCCTCAGGTCAGAAATCTGAACGCTATCTCAGCGAAATTCTAATCCGTTTTATGTTATACGAAGCTTATAAGAAGCTACTTTATGCCAACGTACGATCCGTTTGTCTTTACGTCGTCTGTAATCCCCATGGATCCCAGGACCCTCTCAACCGAAATCGAATTTGTGTTGTTATCAGCAGTAGGATATTGAACCTACTCGCTATTGAATATTGTTGACCCGGGTCAACACCTTCCTTGTCAAAGTTTAAGGTCAATTTTTTTTCACCGGAACACTTACACGTTGTTTCTGTCATGGGGACAAACAGTTATGACCCACTGTCCATCTGTCCCACATCTGATGACTGACTTACGCATTACGCTGATTTGTTTTAACACAAATTAAACATTATTCGTGAAAACTTACACTGCATACGTTGGGATGAACAAACTGTGAGTCCTCAAGAAGTTCTTTCAAATCCACAGAAGTGTCTTCGTATTTGACGACACGTGAAACTGCAAGAATTGCTTGATGGCGAACGTACGTATTACCATTTCTCAAGCTCTCGATTAAAAATTCCAGGTATTTCATCCCACTAGATTATTAAATATTACAGTTTTAAAAAAATTTGATATAATTGATTTAGTATATTTCGTATCACATAAAATCACACAAAAATTCATTTACCCATATTTTGCATTCCGAAGCAAGGAACGATTCTGACGATTTTCTAAATGATCCTGGATGTAGTATACTTGATACCTAAAATCACGAGTTATGCGATTTTTTTCTGAAATTATGTAGTAAGCAATAGCTTCTAGGACTTTAGCCGTGTCCACATGAGGATTAGGTACAGATTTCAGATGTACAACAGAAGCCAAGATTTCATTCATCACGGACGGTAAAACAGAGTCATCAAGACTGTAAAAAAAAAGCAATTTAAATTATTTTGTTAAAATGGAGTATATTATCAGTTAAAAAAAAATTAGGCGTCAGATTTTGAATTTTTACTTCATAGTGTACGCTTTCCATCCATTTACAACATGTTCCTGTAAATATGGTTTCCGTGTACAAGAATTCAAGAGCTTAGCAATCTAGAGAAGAAAGAAATGTTTAATTTTAATTGGCATTTATATGAAAAACAAACAAGCCCGTCCTAGGACGAGCTGAATACACAAAAAGTGTAAAATAATTTGTGTACCAGTTTAAGGATCTGACCACCACGTCATACACTACCAACATCACCAAGTCGTGATTATTTATAGTAGTAATTATTGCTTAATTACGTGTACATTATTTTACTAACCCTCATTTTCATTCCAGAAATTAAAGTTTTCAAATATGAAATAACTTCCACCAAAGACAAAAATACTCTTCGTTTAGTATCCATATTTTCAAATTGACTATCCATTTTACAGTCAATGTAAACAAAATAACCCATTAACCTCTCCGAAATGTAGTTACGCTGAAAAAAGATAATATAAATAAAAATAAAAAACATCAGTCATACACCAAAATTCCCAAGCCGTTATGATACGGATACCCCCTCGCGGCCTTCGACCGCGAGGGATACCCCCTGACGGGTGGCTCGACAAAATTCTACCCAAAGTGCTGAGGGGGTCAGAAAGCGCGGTCAAATGCCACTTACTTAGCGGTGTAATCAAAATTTCAAAAAAATTTCAGCGCCTTAAGGCGCTGCAGCGTTCTAAATCGCTTAAAGTGTCCAGGTGACAGTTTCGCCTGTAAATTTCAAAAAAATTCAGCGCAATTATTTGGAAAAAAAGATACCCCCCTCCCTGATACCCCTCGCGGCCAAAGGTGAATTTTGGGGTATGACATCAGAAGCGATTTTCTTTTTACAAAAACTCCATTTCCTTACAATGTCCAATTCTGACCCAGTTTGAGTAGTAGGTATGCGCAAGCGCTTGTTCCAAGAAAGAATTGCACTCAGGAGTAGCTTAACTCTGTCTTTATCTGCTGACATATATGAGAGTAAGTCGTTCATTAAAGCCTAGAAAATTACATAAAAACAAAATCGATTGTAGTAGAGTTCGTTTAGGGCCAAACCTAAATGTATTTAGGGAATTTTAGGGTTGGAAATGTAAATTGTTGAACATACTTGACATATCAATGACGATAGAATCCCAAGAGAAACCCCGGAACCCTCGAGCCATTTAAGAATATTGTTGAGGTCAACTGCTGTATAAGATGTAGAGACTCCAATTTGTGAAAAGTAGTAAGGAAAATTTGTTTCCAAGAGTTCTTTGACACTGACAAGAGCAAATTGAGCAAGGGATGTAATAAATAGCCGAGATCTTTTGTCCTTCATGCCCAATGGAATTGTTTGAGCTAGGAGAACTGGAAAATAAATTCTAATAAAATCTTCTCTCCGAAACTCCATCGCCTGTTCCACGGCTCGTAATAAAACTTCACATTTCTTGCAATTGAAATTGTCCACTTCTTCGTTTGATTCTGAGTCTTCGTCATCAATCGTCCCAAACACTTGGAAGGTACACATTTCAACAAAATCCTGCACAGAAATTCATTACAGTTTTTAATTTTAAAATTTCTGAATTTTTTAAATAGAAATTCATTACAATCATTACAGTAAGTCTCAAATTTTTGAAAGTTTTTTTTTAAATATATTTTACACTTACATGTACTAAATACTCCCGAATTTGTCCCATGTACTCGCTGGTTTTCAATTCTCTTGTCTCTGCCAGAGATCTCAAAATCAGTTTACATTTACTCCCCACACAGGTAGACCAACTCAATGTCAAAACTAGTAAAGTAGATTGAGCAATTTGAATCGCCAGTAAATCATTCTTTGTTCTAAAAACAGAAAAATTTGATGTAAAAAAAAATTAAAAACTGAACTTAATAAAAAATTTAGTTTAAAAAAGAACTTACGTTGACACTACAGCCACAGCATCCAAAAGGTCAATCAAACCGTCCATAGCCACTTTTGGGCCATAAGTTTTTAAAAATTTCCGAAGATGAACAAAAATCATGTGAAACATCTTGGAAGCATTACCATTATTCTCATGCTTTGGGTAATGAACTGTCAAAAATGGGACGGAATTGTATAGAAGCTTGGTAATTATTTTAAAATGAAGTGGTTTTCGTATCACTTCTAAAAAATTTCCAATCAGGGGAATATTAGGAATTAGTCCGTGCCGTTTTAGGTATAGCATTGAATCCAGGATTTCAATTTGAACCTAATTAAGGAAATAAGGCAAAATTAGGTTTAGGTTCTTTCAAAACGAAGTATTTAAAAAACATGAAGTGGAAAGAAGGATTAGAGATTACACGCAATTTTTGTTTAGAATTTAAAAAAACATTCGAAACCTACCGACAAAGACCCGAACTGAATCAGGCGACAAATGTGTTCTCGGATTTGCTTCATTTTACAGTTATTTGGTTCATAGTAAAGGCATCCCATGTCACAAATTTCACAGATTCCATTTTTCATGGGAGCATTTGCTTTTGTAAAAATGCAGCCCATTCGGCTAAGAGCTTTCGCTAGTGGAATTCCAATCTGTTCATCGGTAATCCAAATTTTGCTTTTTACAAGTGTGTCGATATATTTCAGTATCCTGTCTTTGGCTGTACAAGGGCAAATATATGTGAATTAATTAGACTGTATATTGAGTAATTAATAATGAATCAGTATAAATTTAATTGAGATTAAGGACAATGACTTACGAATTGCTCTACATATGTGCTTTACGCCACCCATAAGTTTGAGAATCCCTTTGATACAATTGGGACTATCACTGTCCATGGCGGCATTGACAATATTTAAAATTGAAGCTTTGTCTTCATATTGAAAAATGAAGTCAGATCCCAAAGCTTCAATACATTCTTCCATTAGATCCATGCCATCTGAAATAAAAATTCAAGTTGCACATTTTCTGATTCATCAAATTGAATCTAAAGGTAAAACAAAAAATATATCTCACATTTAGAACGATGTTGTGTAAGTTCATCCGACGTCATTTTCATATGTTCCGTTGGAAAGAATGGAAAAGTAATATGATAAACAAGTTGACTTTGAATTGAATTAAATTTCTCTCCAACAAATTCACATAATTCTCGTGTTAGAACCAATGGCCATTCAAGAAAGTCGGACGAGTCACCATCAATTAACCTTTAGACACAAAATCAATATTTTATATAATTTTTTTTAATTTACAAGAAAAAATTGCACTAAGGTGCACTAAGGTAGACAGACGGTGCTGAATTTCTTCGCCCATAATCTCGTCCAGGAATAAGTACATGATACCCTAAACCACCTAACCCTAAAAACCTAAAGAAGGCGAACGTAGTCCCTCACAAAACCCGAAAAAACGGAACGAAAACCCTAAAGAGCCCCCCAAAATAGTAGGGAAAGTTTAAAAATGCAAGTCTCTCGAAAAGTAAACCCCTACAAAATCTAAAGAAAGGGAGCTAGAGCCCTAAAAAAATCAAAGGAAAGGTGATGAAAAGCCTGAAAACCCCAAAGAGAAGGAAACCCCTAAAAAACCAAGAGAGAAGGAAAACCCCAAAGAAATCAAGAGCGAAGGAAAACCCTAAACAGCCAAGCAAGAAAGAAAACCCAAAAAACCAAGAAAGAAGGAAAAACCCCAAAAAAGCCAAGAGAGAAAGAAAGTCCAAAAAAAACCAAAAGAGAAGGAAAACATAAACCAAGAAAGAAGGAAAACCCTAAAAACCCAAGAGAGAAGGAAACCCCCAAAAAAACCAGGAGAGAAGGAAAACCCTAAAAAACCAAAAGAAAGGAAAACCCAAAAAAAACAGGAGAGAAGGAAAACCCTAAAAACCCAAGAGAGAAGGAAAG
>JABASL010001128.1:0-12050 GCA_019775825.1 Neanura muscorum | reverse complement strand
CCATGTCACGAGTGCCATCACTTGCATCTGTTCTACATCTATAAACTAATTCGATCAAATAAATGGCGAGCAGACTGCTACTGGTTGCAATCTGAAGTTTGTGTACGTGACAAGATATCGGTCGGTGCTTCTCATGTGGTTGTCAATCAGATTCAAGTAATTTCGATCTAAAAGCAAAGTAAGTTAACCCATTAACCTATTAACCTGAGTTTATAATTCCAGACCTCCAGTTGCTTAAGTAACCTTTTAATTACAGTAAGAACAGATAAAAACGGAGTACAACAAACAATGGATATGAACATAGACCTAATATCCGTGCAGATACAATCATTACTTAACATTCCTGCAATTCACAAGCGATACACTGGATCAAATGATGCAGCGATAGAAACAACAACCGAGGAGCCTAGATTGGTGGCACCCTCTTCAATTGCTCATTCACAAAGTGTGCATACACAAGAACAACGACAACTGGACGGTTTTGGTAAGTACGACCTGGAGTCCAGGTCGTGGACGAACGAAACGGAGTGTACACACATGTTTTACACCTTCCTACAGTTAGCTGTACGACGTAGGCATACAAGTTTAATATGCAAATTATACTTAATTTGGTATTTCAGGCCATGTGGATCCGAACAGGCCACCCCTTGGATTTCCTTATTCTTCCTCATTAATGCCAATTCCGCCTCAGAGAAGACCGGAAATGTTCAATAATATGATCAGTGGGCCACCACCGCCGGCACTTGTACCACAACGGAGTGCTCCTCGACCTGTACATCAACAATTTAGTCACATGAATTCAAATGGCAATCAAAATCAAATGTCATATCGACACCAGAATGAAAAGGCTAAAACACCGCCAAAGTTTTCCTACATTGGTGAGTGATAAATCACCAATCACCATTGGTGATTTCAGTGGTGAACCTTAACGTGGCATGCTTCCTGTCTATAAAATACCGCATCCAAAAACGTTTATAACGTAATATTGATTTAGGTTCACCTAACGGACAATCAAGCCAACGAAGCTTTGAGTTCAATAATCCCAGTAGACCAAGATCAAAAATTATATCGCATATGAATGAACTTTTAAGGAACGAAGGATGCCCAAGGAATTTCTGCGCTTTGAAAGAGAAATTAATTAAAGCCTCTCTTGAGGAACATGTGCCTATGTATCATCTGAACCTTGATGAAGAAGTACGCTACTTACTTGGAGTTCACTGTATCGAGCCAATGGCAACGGTTCGTTTAAGAATTCTATTAAATCCATTTTTACAGCTGCATACAAGCTAACATCTAGCTTTTGTTTTCCAGAAATCGCCGAAGTTTGTGAGAGCAAAATATTTTTGCTATATTTGCAATTATCATATGGATAACATCACCAATATAATCTCCCACGTTTCAAATAATCGTCATGAATCCAACGCAAAGGTTTGTTTGTTTATTAATTAATATAATTTATAATTTAATCATTAACAATACCCAGAAGGACCTGACAAAAGTTAGTTCTGAACGTCAGTTCTAGACGGGGTTAATTTCTTACCTGTTGTATGTAAAACGAATTTTAGATCTACCAGTTGGACCTCGATGTAAAAAGTATCCCATTTCCTTCTGGAAATCATGTCGCCAACCTCGGATTCTTTATTAGTACTGTAATGAAAAATCATGGGATTGATGAATTCGAGCGTGGTTTACGGAACGGCGTTTTACAGAAACTTAATAAAAGCTTGGAGCCTTACGGTAAAAAACACTGGCCATAAGAATTCGAATTTCAAGTTTTTCTTAAGTTTTAAGTTTTATATTTTGCCTTTTAGATATGGAGTTAGAATTATTCGGATCATCCGTTTCGGGATTTGGTTTTAAGTCATCTGACATCAATTTAAATCTTGACTTAACACGATTCAAAAATGAAGTTACAGGAGAGCCACTCACTAGTATTGATCATACTACAAAGGTCGCACAACTTTCTCAAATTCTTGAAACGTTTTCATTCGTGAGGTAACGCACTTTCCATTCCTGTGTTCCTCAAGTTCCTCTAACCTCTATGCATGCATACCCCAAAATTCACCTTTGGCCGCGAGGGGTATCAGAGAGGGGGGTATCTTTTTTTTCCAAATAATTGCGCTGAAAATTTTTGAAATTTAGAGGCGAAACTGNAAATAATTGCGCTGAAAATTTTTGAAATTTAGAGGCGAAACTGTCACCTGGACACTTTAAGCGATTTAGAACGCTGCAGCGCCTTAAGGCGCTGAAATTTTTTGAAATTTTGTGCCAAAAGTGTCCTCCGACCTCGGTTTTTGGATACTTTTAGCGATTTTGCTCATTACAGCGCTTTAAGGCGCTGCAAATTTTTTAAATTTACACCCCTAACTGGCATTTGAGCGCACTTTCTGACCCCCCTCAGCACTTTGGGTATAATTTTGTCGAGCCACCCGTCAGGGGGTAGTATCCCTCGGGGTCGAAGGCCGCGAGGGGGTATCCGTATCCTAACGGCTTGTGGAATTTTGGGGTATGTATGCATGGTGTCCATCAAATAAATTTTTGATTAATATTACTTTAATTTAATTAACAGTGACGTGACTGAAGGTGAACACAGACTGGAAATCAAATTCAGAGACACTGAAGCCGATAGAACTTGTTCAATTCAAGTGAATAATGTTGCAGCAGTTCTTTTATCTCAACTTTTTCGACAGTACGATCGCCTTGATGAACGAGTCAGATATTTGGTGGTGGCTTTCCGTTACTGGGCTCGAGTATGTCTATTAACTAAACCTAGATAGAAAACTAAGAGAAATTAATTTCATCTGTTAATTATGTTTAGCTTATGTACTTATGCCATATTTTAGCAAACTGCCATCGATGATCAAGAATTGGGCTACTTACCTGGACATGCTTACGCAGTGATGGCGCTAAAACACCTTACAGATGTTGGCGTAATACCATACATCATTTTGCCGGATGATACCCTAACTTTTCGAACTTTCTACACGTGTAAGTAAAAAACTGAAAATTAACTCTTCGTTAAAACTTAATTTAGAATCTTGACTTACGATTTTACATATTCTAGTGGACACAAGCCATATTATGTACTGGCGTTCTGAAAGTAGGGAAACCTTGGGCAACTTATGGCTTGGGCTGCTTCGGAAGTCTAGTGTTGAGTTCCCTTTCAAAGAAATGGTGATTTCATTAGTTCAGAAAAATTTGCTCAAGTCGGAACATAAAACCTGGAATAGGAGAATTTCAATCGAAGGTGATAAAATACCATTTCGAATACCAAATTCATCATTTTAAATTATAAATTAATTCTAATAAAATTAATTCTTTTATATTCCAGATCCAATTATACCAAGATCCAATTTGTCACGCACTGCAAGTACGAATAGAGTATTCGACTATATTATTCATACGTTCAAATTGGCGTTCAGGTATTTTGGGAAACCAAAATTGAAAGGTGGATCATGCCTCTTTGATAAAGTTATTCCTTTTCGAATGGTACGAGATCCAAGCAAAATTTATTTCTTTGGTGAATCTGGTCCAGAAAATAAGGTGGGACTTGATCGGCTAAAAATGATACACAGGGATCAATTCCCACGGGAACCTGACTCAGGTACGTACAATACGAAATCATGAACAGTGTACACTCAAGTTTCGAGTTGTATTTTTCAAGAAACCGAATTTTTTTCCAGATCGTTGGATTGATGATCCTGAGGCCATTCCAAAATTACGATTTATTAAATTATGTGACTACAATGGAAAAGGGGCTAATGTTCACATAATTTCTGAGGATCTTCCACTACTTGATATAATTTTTTCATCTGGGGACTACTACTTTGAATTTGATCGTGAAATATGTCAAGGTGGAGAAGAGCCACCAAAGCACTGCCGAGCATGTGGAAAGGACGATCACGTAAAACTGAATTGTCCTGAAGAAATTGTACCTGCACTTTCTCCTGTTTCCTATCCAGATAATCTTACGCTTACTATTTTGGACAATGTGATGGAAAATTTTTACCGTAAGTAATTACGTTTTACGGTGTATACGCTTTTACGGAATTACTAGTTTATATATATTTTGCAACCTATCACCGTTGGAATAATTTGCAATTTATAGATTCTAAGGGGCTCACCACATTTTGCAAGCAGGAGAGGCACGCGTTAGTACAAGACGTTTATCGTTGTCTTGTTGAACATTATCCAGATGTTGAAATTTTACTTTTTGGATCAACATCAAATGGATTTGGACTTCGTGAATCTGATGTTGACATTTGTATCCGGTTCAAGGAAAATCCAGTCGAAAAGGTTGGGGCTGAGAATACAGGAATTTGATGTCTGGATTATCCAAATCGATGTTTTATGTAATTTTTATTTTTTTATTCAGGCAAAGTTTCACGCAACCGAAACTGGTGTACTACTGCAATCCATGGTGCAAATATTAAAAAGCAGTGGGTGCATGCAAGAAGTTTTTGCCATTCCTACAGCCAAAGTTCCAATTATTAAATTTAAGCATAGAAGAACACGTTTCGAGGGAGATATAAGCTTATATAATGCCTTGGCTCTTCGAAATACGGAATTACTTCGGTCGTATACCAAAATTGACCCAAGGGTTCACGTAAGTTTGACGCTTCAAAGCACACTAAATATGCCATCTTACCATACTATAGGCGAACATGTGCTAAACCTTCGAATACCCCCGGTACCCGAACTGAAGGTCGCAACATTCAATTTCAAGGGGTCAATTTCATCATTTTTATTATTTTTTTTATATTGGAATTTGAAATATGAGAATCACTTAAGCGATAAAGGCGCTCGGATTTCTCGATTTTTGAGAGGGAAAATCGCGTTGTAATGTAACTTGCTTGAATGCAACTTGAATTCGCCGGATTTTGCAATAGGAATGTTGGGTTAAATAATTTTGAACGTCGCAAGGCGTTAGAAATTTTTGGAATTCATACCAAGAAGTAGCACTTGACCCCGGTTTCTAGACCCTTCAACCAATTTAGAAAGTCTAAGCACTGCTGGGCGCTGGAAATATTTCAAAATTGGTAGCACCTTTATTAATTGTAATTTTTAAGGAAAACTGGATTTTTATTTTCAGGTTCTTGGATGCTTTGTGAAACAGCTTACGAAGATTTGCGACATTGGCGATGCATCGAAAGGGAGTTTGTCATCGTATGCTTATGTCCTTATGTTGATTCATTTCCTTCAGCAATTACCTGTTCCTGTACTGCCTATATTACAAGAGGTAATTCACACGTTTGATTCTATACATCCTATAACAATTTACTGCAGAGCAACCATAAAAAACGATCAGATTTCCCTTGCTGTTTTAAAAAAAACCGAATGTACCCGAATATGGGTATTTTCGACAGAATGGATTTGCCTGTTTTAGCTGTGACATGACAACTTTTGTAATCGTGTTTGGAATTTTCAGATTCCTTTGGAGAATAGACCAGTTTCTGTATACGATGGATGGGATACTTACTTTTGTGCAAACCTGGAGGTTACTTCTCGTTTAATTTTGTTACTATGTTTAACTTTATTGTTTAATTTTGTCTAGTTGAAATTTGTTAAACTCAGTTTATCTTAATTTTTAGCGCCTGCCAGAATATTGGGAACATTTTGGTGCAAATACTGAATCTGTGGGAAGATTACTGCTGGGATTTTTCAAGTACTATACAGAAATATTCAACTACGAGGATCATGTGATTACAATCAGCCAAATGGCTTCATTGTCCAGGAAGGAGGCTCGTTTTACTTCATCTGCCCTAATTTGCATTGAAGATCCTTTTGAAAAAACTCATAACCTCGGTGCAGGGTTAACTCGTCGAAGTAATAACCAATATTAACCGAATTCATCAAAATACCCCAGAATCACCAAATCGCCCTGGCCCAACGACTATCAGATTTTCTGTATAAGGCGCCTATGGCGCTTTATAGGTGTTATGGGCTTGTATCTGGGCTTGACCATAACTTTCATTCTTGTACAGCTCTGCTGCGTACAATATGTACAGTACAAGTATGGAGCAGAGTTGGGAAAAGTGAAAGCTAGGGTCTCAGCTATTTGGTCCTGGAGTAATTTAGTTAGGTCAAAGGTTTATTACAGGTTTTCTACGGAAATTTTAAACTAGTCACAATTTTATTTGTAGTGAGCGTATTCATTATCAAGACACTTCAAAGGTACCGTCAAATCTTCTCTAGATCAATTCCAAATTTTTCTGCTGACGTCAATTACATTGTAAGTGCTTTTCAGTGGAAGTACTAATCAAAATGGAGATTATGCTGAATTAATTGATAAGTTAATATTTTTAACCTAATTTCAGTCATACTTTTTGGACCCATTGAAAATTCGTGGTGAATTTAATCCTCCAATTGACAGGCAGTGCCGAATTTGTAACAAGATTGGCCATTACGCCAATTCCTGTACTTTTCGTAATAATGGTGATTCACGTCAGGATGAAGGAGAAAATGATGGGGACAGTGAGCATGATGTACACAATCAAATGGGGGGTGATGAATCTCCAATAAGGTCACCAAGGGAAGGGGACTTTGGAATCGAATTAAATGATGACATTTCTCAAGGTCAATCCACAGATGGCAGATCATCAATGACTTTTGGGAATCCTGATAATTTCAATTTTTAATTCAAGACGCGCTCCGCTAAAACTTAACAAGTGGGAGCGAGAACTATTTTTTAACCTTTAACGTGACAAGCATCTACAATGCTTTTAGCGCTTTTAATGCTTTGAAAATGATTTTAATTGCAACGTTTTCACTTAAATTGACCATGTAAATTAAATTAACTCGTATTTTAATGAATTTTCAGAATTTATGAATTTTTATGATTTAAAATCCTTTTACTTACGGCAGCTATCAATTTTTACTTAAAAAAGTTTTATCACGACAAGACTTCGATTTTAATTAATTGTGAATTAAAACTTTTCCTAAAACTTTCAACTTTCGCTTCCTAGTTAGTAACTGTAAATTCTTATCACATGAGACTTCATTTAACTTTAAAGCAGTATTAATTATTTTTTATTTTCTTGCAGCAATCTTATCTTTGTAAGGCACAAATCTACATTATTTTTTAAGATTTCAAATTATTTAAATTTAAAGGGAAGATTTTTAAAATTAGGGTGGTGCTAAAGACTGTTGTTGGTCAACTAATTTCCCTTTTGTGCAAAGTACGTTTAGGGTTGTTTATAAATTCCAGAGTAAAATTCGTTAATTTAATTCAATTATTTTTAAAATATATTTTTAAGTATTTGATTCCAGGTCAGATTGGCAAAAACCGTTAGCAAATTCAAGCCTGTCCTTAACCTACACCTAAAACTCTAACCTAACCCTACAGCTAAGCTAATCAAACTTAACCCTATATCCAAGCTAACCTAATCTACCTCTAGAGCTAAGCTAATTTAACTTACCTCTAGAGCTAACCTAATCGAACTTAACCCTAGGGCTAAGCTAATCAAACTTAACCCTAGGGCTAAGCTAGTCAAACTTAACCCTAGGGCTAAGCTAAGCCAACCCACCTCTAGAGGTAATCTAATCAAACATGAACCCTAGGGCAATCAAACTTAACCCTAGGACTAAGCTAACTTAACCGTAGGGCCAACCTAACCTGCCTCTAGAGCTAAGCTAATCAAACCTAACTCTAGAGCTAAGCCAATAAAGCTTAACCCCAGGGCTAAGCTAACCTACCTCTAGAGCTAAGCTTAATCAAAATTAACCCTAGGGCTCAGCCGTCAGCCAACCTAACTTACCTCTACAGCTAAGCTAATCAAACTTAACCCCAGGGCTAAGCTATCCCACCTAACTTTCATAACCTAACTTACCAAAGACTAGAGCAAACCTAAATAACCTAACCTAAGACTTAGGAAAATGACTCATGGTTATCCCAATATGGTTTTTGCCAATCTGACTAACTCAGATTTAAAAAAACTAGCCATAATTAGGGAATAGGAATAATTTTATTCTAAGAAAATATTTTAGAATTCGAAGCGTAACAATTTAAAAAAAAAAGGCAGAAAGGACCACCTTTAGGAATATACATGACCAGAATTGGAAGGTCAAAGTTGAGTGTAGTTTCTTTGAAAGTGTCCGTCCTAAGCTTGCAAGAACTTATAGAGAACGTCAATGTTCGTATTTTCGTATGTTCCATTAGATTTAACCGGCGGCTTATTTTTTTTCGTTTGAGTATGCCATACATAAATTTTGGTACAGTTGGAAGCTTTGGGTTCAATATCCTTCATTTTCATTTCTAGTGACTGGAGAAAGCGATCTTCTTCATATCCAGGAATAAATGGCATCTTGGCCTTTGGTTTCTTCAAAAGAAGTTCAACAGAAAATGCAAAACCAGCCATGTCTACTGGAAACTTCCTATTAGCTATCCATCCATCGTAGAAGCCCGTAACATTTCCATTTTTAACTATTGGAGTACTCACTCCAGTCGACGTAATTAGGCCCACTGGAAACATACCCAACATTCTTACTGTTCGAATTTCTTCAAATAGCCTGAGATCATAAGTATTATCATCATCAGCAAAATAAATTATGCCATCTGGATCTACATCATTGTCACGGATCCACTCAAGTCCACGATTACGATTTGATACACCACGAGCCTTAGTTTTCTTTTTCTGCTCTTCTTTTGGCATTGGAGCAATCAAGTGTATAAATGGGATTCCGGATCTTCGCCCAATGTCTGCAACATTTGGATTAAGGGTTTCAGCATCTTCAATAATGAGCCAAAGTATTGAAGGAACATTCATTAGTGTTTGTGATAGTCTTGTTAAATCAGGAATTTGCTCAGGGCGTTTATATGTAGGAGTTATAATATAAATGATTGGTAATTTAGTTCCAGGAAGTGTTCCAGGAACGGTTCCAATATTTTCTTCGCTTCTTATCCCGGCTGGGATCTTACTTTCAGGACAAAGAAGTCTTTCATTTCGGATTCCATCTAAAACTTTATTTGATACATGTATTATAAAATCATCAACTCGGAGGGATATTAGCCTTTCATCATTATTTGAGGTCACGGATGTGACATACTGATGTTGCGGTTGATGAACTGCAATAAATGCCAGCATACAGAAGACACTGATTCCAAAAACTATAAAGAAGGATCTGTTGTTCAAAATGGAAATAGCCATTTTGAAAATAAGCGCTTCTCTACCAGGGCTTGTAGAAATAGTGCCAAATTCAAAATCATTCCACTAGTCGTTTAATTTCCATTTTCCGAGAATGGATGATTCTGATTCCAATTTCTTCTATAAACTTTCACCGTTTTCTTCCTTGTTCTTGCTCACTGTAAGAATTCAAATTATATATTAATTTCCACTATTGTAAAACATTTTGCAATTTTAATTTTAATTAATTTTACAGTTAAATTAATTAAAGTAAATGAAAAACTATTATAAATTATTTCAAATTTTAATTAACAAATAATTATGGCCCTAACTTATGGCGTACTCCATATTCATAAAGCGATCGATCCACTTGTTAATCAGAAGTTATCAGTGTCAAGTCAATCTGAGCACTATCGCAAATTATCAGAACTAGGGTAAGCCACTATGCCTAGCTTTAACCAATCATAGTTTGATTCAATTCATGTCACCGTGGTTTATTTCTTTACCCAAACAAGCCCGTCCGAGGGCTGGATATACTAAAAAGTGTAAAATAGTGTGCCAGTATCCCGCCCTGGGAAAAGGCTTGTTTAGCTAGTTTAAATAAGGGCCAAATGCCATGTGAGTTTAGTAAGGGTCGCTAGCTCCCACGTTCCAGATCCCGTGATTTAGAGGCTCAGCATGTGGGGTGTGTTGTGTTGGTTGGGTATATCCCCCATTTACCCCCAATAGGGGACGCGGTTTTTAGGGAGTTTTCTTTGCAAAGGTTGAGAATACCCAAACTATTGATGCAGATTATTGATGCAAATGAGTTTTTTGCTCCGTCCTACGTCCAAGGAAGTTGCTCTTCCTTTGAAGAGAGAATTGAACTTTGGACCTGACCATCACCACCGACCACCGCCACCAATTCCCTTTTATGTAGAGTAATAAGTATAATTTTCGAGGAGTAATAGTTAAACTAATATTATTAGTTTAATTAAATATAATTTAAACTTATATTTAAACCTTTTTCAAACAACCTTTTCAATAAAAATAAAATAAATAACTTTAAATAAATTTTTAAATTTTAAATATCCGTACCTAGCAATTATATTTTTGTTATTAAAATGTAGAAACTGGATGCATTGCGGAAATTACCGAACCTATGCAGTATAGGCTATGCTGCACTGTTTTTCCTAGAAAAGATAGGATTTTCTCTTGGATTTTATGTTAGGCTTTTGGCTACACTTGAAAATATTTCCAGGAACTATAGATAATTCCAACGCTTTAAAACGGTTGACTGAGGGCTGGCTGCTGCAGATGAACGTCACTCAATTTTTTAGGAAAGTCTAATCAGCAGTGTATTAGTTAGATTACGAAACAACAAAGCCCGATATAATTTTTTGTTATCAGCCTATGGCGAAAACAGCGGGATTGTATCGCTGCAGGTGCATCCTTCAAATCTCATACATACTCTCAGATTATACTCAAAGCCTAGAGATCATCGAAATCCCTTATCCGCAATTTAAATATTGTGTCTCCAAATTACACAAGATGTCACATAAGTTTCCAGAAGTTAGCGTAGCACCAAAAAAAAAACAACAATTGGGATTCAATTTTTTGGAAATCGTTTAGGATATTTTGAAGATGATGGAAGGGAAGAAATGACTAAAAAGGTTTGAATTACAATTATTAATTTATGATTCCAAGAAAAGAGAAAGTTAAATTTATTGGAATGGACTTAGGAAATGGCCAATGAAAACCTGAAGAGGAATCATAAAGGCTCAAACGCTCAAGCTCTTCTGGTGAAAGTGCAATAAAAAAAAAGTTCTTTCTCGAAACCACCGCAAACCAACTTTTTGAGAAAGGCCACAGAAAAAAAAGCAGGGTTCACTTTTTCCCAGCTCTGAATGTAAATGGGGTAATTTGGGGTTGCCTTCGTCGCACTGGATTCATAGTAGGGTTTGTGCAAACAATTTTCGGTTAGCCAATTCGTATAGAATTTTAGCGAATAGCGCCAGCGTTTAAGGACCAGAAGGGGTCCATATTGATTATCCTGGAATTACATAACGACCTTTGACCTGTCTTTTTTTTCGTAAACGTAGAAGGGCCCCTCCTAATTTTTTAGGAGGGGCCCATTTTTTTTTAATTGAGGGGCCTACCTTGATTATTCTAGAATTGTAAAAATATACCTGGATGCACCCCAAAAATTGAGATACGCCCTTCTGCCACCAAAAGGCGCATTATTACCAAAAATCGGTGCCTTAAGGACGACAAAACCAAAAAGTCAAGTTTTTTAAGTGAAAAAATTCCTTTCTCTGAATTTTCTAGAAATTCCCTGTCCCGGAATTCATCCTTGGTTTTAGTGCCCAATGACCTTTCCAGGGAGTAAGTGAACCCTGGGAGACGACAAGACTTTTTAGAAGAATCGATTTCTGTTGGCATAACCAGAAAAAAAACATTAAATTCTTAAGTTACTGTCAATAAAAATTCAATTAAAAAGAAAAGTCCTTGTTTTCTCTTGACTTCTTCAAGGCTTCAATTCTATCTGACATTAGCAGAAAATTCAATTTCAAATTTAACTTTGTAGAGCTAAGCATTCTAGTAAAAAAGATCATTGCACAAAAAAAAACGCCTTAATATTATTTTCCCCACAAACCAAATCTCAAATTACATACTTCTGCCCTCGGAATATTCAGTTACAAAACCAAAATCACGAACTTTAAAATTGAAAACTGTCATTTCCAGTCAAGACTCCGCAGTCCAGAGCCCTGAAGCCCAGAGTAAGTCGTGCCCATCAAACGAGTCTGGACATTTTGTAACACAATATTTGAAAAAGTAACAAAGAACTTTCGAACTACTACTATTAATAATCACCACTTGGTAATGGTGGTAGAGGTGGTGGTCAGGTCCAAAGTCCAATTCTCTCTACAAAGGAAGACCAACTTCCTT
>JABASL010001127.1:0-12052 GCA_019775825.1 Neanura muscorum | reverse complement strand
CGGGTCATATGAAAATTTCCGACCAGTGGTTTAGGCCCCAGAGGGGGTACAATACATATGTGTCACCCTGTACAGGGTGCCACATAAGGATTTGGCACCCATGTATCTCCACAGTAGTTGGCTCCAATTCATTTACGCGAGTTTGAAGATATCAATGTGGATCTCTGACATAAATTTCAAGATGATCCGACTGCGCTTGCGCGTGTTATGATTTTCGCGAAAATCGTTTTTGCACAGGAAGACATGGGGAAGAGGAAAAAGAGAAGAAAAACCACTTTTGAAGGGAAGAGAAATTATCCAGATTTTTTCTCTTCAAAGCTCATGTGTCTTTCGTAAAATCTAGAAAACTCGCGCATTCACAGTCAGTTCAATCTGAAATTTGTGTCAGAGATCCACATTGAGATTATTTTTATACTGGCAAAAAAAAATATTTGACCGCTATCATTTGGCTCGGGGGTTACGGGGGGGGGGCGTATCCTAATGTGGCACCCTGTATAACGGGAAGTTCATCTTACCGCTTGTGCACCGTTCTTAAAAAAAAGAGAGTGAAAACCGATTTGTAAGATGTCAATTTCTAAAAAAAAAAAGCTGTTAGGGCGTATTCAATGACGCTGTTAAGCACATATTCATGTGTCAAAAATTTGAGCGATAAATCTTAGGCTACCGCTGAAGGGAAAAGTTAAGTTATGTTGAAAATTTAATTAAAAGTTAGGAGTATTTTGACTTTATTTGGCGAATATGGTTTAGTTCGTTTTTTTTTGTGGGACCAAAATAAACCGTGTGCCAAAGTGTTATTAAATTGCTAAAATTAGTTTTAGCAAAAGTTGAACAGTTTTTGGTGGGGCCAAAAACCATTTTGTTATAAAATTACATAGAAGTTTTGAGTTGGGTTGTGAAAGAAGAAAACAAAAAGAAAGGAGAAAGTTAAGACACAAATCCTTCTGATTTTGGTGTGAGAAAGTATTTTACTGACTTTGTCCACCACTTTCTTCTTTCTGTCCTCCATTTTCAAACTAATTTCTTTCAAAAAGACCTGCCTTACTTCAAACTTCAAAAAACGTCTAAAATTCTCGCCTTCTTGTCGTCACCCAAAATCCCGGACTTTCTCCACACCCTTTCCATGTTTTCTTTTCCAGGATTCATTCAGCAACCAATTGACAATTTGTCTTTTGCCACTAACAACAATTTAGGTCACGCAGTACTCACTGTACAGAATCTTTTGGATGTTTCTAATAAAGACGTCAATGGTAATCTACCGTGTGGTTAACTGCTAACTATAATGTTTTTAATTCTCCCTCCCCTGTCTTTCCCTATGCAGGGAGAAAATGGAAAAAAATTGTAGTTGACCACACGGTACTTGAATTCCATTTGCTCTACGAATTTTTTTCTGTTCGACTCCAAAGAATGCAATAAAAGAAATCGAAGAGATTTGTGTGTACAATTGATACAAAGCCTGAGCAAATTGAAAACATTGTGAAGCTAATAGAGACAATGGTTGGCTGGAATAATCCAGGAAAGTGAGCATGTGCAGAGCGTTTTTAAGTAGTGTACGAAGGAACAGGTTCGTGTAATCCTGGAATACGGGAATCGGTGGGGTCAATTGGGGTCAAACACCAGAATGTCATGGTTCAGGTTCAGTAAATAGTAATTCAGAAAACCAAATTCTAGAAACTCCTTTTGCTTAGGTTGTTTAGGTACGACTTGGTTTTGGTTCTCAGCAAGGTAAAAGTCTAATAAAAAAAGCCCTAAACTTGGATGGATCTCCACGGGAAAAGTTTAAAGCGCAAGGTCAATGTCCAATCTGGACAAGAAAAGTCTCTAAAGAATTGTAGCCTAGCCAGAGTCAAATTAAAGTTAAGACAAGGGAGACTCATCCTAGAAGTGAATTAGAGATTTTTTGAAAGTAGGAGGCTGGGGAAGGTTATGTTAAGGTTGGACTGGAATGTTTTTTGTCTGACTTTTAAGTTGTGAGTCGTGGAAATGAATTGCTTTCACTTCCAACTTTGTCTAATGGAACTTTCTGAATGGTACTTTCTTCTTTTACAAATATTATCTAATCCCTTCTATCAACAAAGTCTGCTCTACTTTCCTCTAACTGTCCCACTCCCTTGTTAGATAACCAACACCTAACGCCTACTCTGCTTTTTCAAGTGGCAAAACACACTTCTACAAGGCGATGATTTCTAATTTAAGTTTCTAATCAATGTAACCTCTTCAACAAAACCAAAATTGGAAATAGGAATCCACATCTTTCAAAACTCTTCAAAAAAAAAACTGTTCCGAAATCAAAAACATCACAAAACAAACCAAACAATCCAAAAACCTGAGCAGGAATTCATACAATTGGAAAACCTGAGCAGGAATTCATACAATTGAAAAACCTTGAGCAGGAATTCATACAATTGGTAATTGAAAAACCTGAGCAGGAATTCATACAATTGAAAAACCTTGAGCAGGAATTCATACAGTTGAAAAACCTGAGCAGGAATTCATACAATTGAAAAACCTGAGCAGGAATTCATACAGTTGAAAAACCTGAGCAGGAATTCATACAATTGAAAAACCTGAGCAGGAATTAATACAATTGAAAAACATGAGCAGGAATTCATACAATTGCCACATTGTGCCCAAATCAAGGCAATTCGGCCTTGTGAAACTTGCAGAATCCAACGTTAACCTCTCCTAAAGGCACAAGATTTGTTGGAATCAAATTTTTTTTCACCGAATTTTGAAACGATTTCAAGCCGAAAACGTTCAAACAAAACGTTTCAGACGATTCGATGTGCCTGAGTTTGGTGACCTTGATTTCTTACCCATTAGATTTGTGGCATTAAAATAAGGAAAATTCGAAGCCCTAACACTTGGCATGAGATTTTCCGGCTCATCCTGGAAATCTGAATTTTAAATCAGAGCTAGGCAATTTTCGTGACCTTGACTTTTGAAACTCTTTGAGAAATACAGGATTTTAATCAACGATTTCTGTCGTTGAAAAAAAAGAAAAGATTTTGGAACTCGGGATTTTCAAGGATTTGTCATGTAAGTTTTATGTAAAGTTGTAAAAAAAAAATGGTTGAGCAGTATATGTCACAAGTTCTTACTTTATCTAGGAATTGTTCCTGGAGACTCCAGTCTGCCGACGTTGGGGATTGGATATGAGCAAAACAGGATTTGAATTCCAAACGATGTTTCGTTGATCTGGAAAACTGGGAAGAAAGTTTTTTATATAATATTTTTGAATGCGTGTGTTCAACCAGAGACGAAATAAGCCACCAGATCCCACCGCCCCCACCGCCAGCAGCATCAACAACTTTCACTAGACGTTTGGAAGTGATGGTGGTGGACTCTCCTGTCTTGTCAAATCTTTTCCCTTAGGTTTAACCTGCGATTTGACTTTCCACTTGAGTGCTAAGGAGAAACGTCCTGCAAAATCGAATCTTATCACACGCCCTGGAACCACCACTACAATAGACCCCACCACCATGAACTTGTGTTGGGGAAAGCGAAAAATTTTATTCTTGTGCTAGATGAGCCGTACTTGGACCAATTTCCTTTTTCTACGAACTAACTTCCTTCTAGAAACAAGATTTAGTAAATAAAATTTTAATTTTTGGGAAGCATAGCTTTAGATTCGGTTGAAATTAGGCTTAGGCTGTAATCCAAGTTCCACCCACATCTAAACCATCCATCATCCATTGCAATTCCTGTTAACTCCTGCTGCTCACGCAGAACCAACCCAAAGTCAATGAAGCCTTCCTTATTCCACCAATTTCATTCTTTACTACCATTCCTTAGCAAATTATAATTTGTAAATTTGCACAAAGGAAATTCACCAAGGTAGGAAGGTATGAAGGTACGTACCTTCGTACCTGATGGGTACTCACCCACTAAAATCCTGTGCCTTGTGCGTTGTACAAAGGGAATGACTCTTAGCGTCTTGTGACAATGACATAATACTTGATTATAATGAAAAGTGTACACAAAATTCCAAAGTCGTGACCTTCAGTTCAATCTTCATTTGTTGTGGTGGTAGAATAATTAGCTTGAGAACAATTTGTAATGGACACCCCACGCTCAGGGGTATTCCTTTGGCAATAGTACAAAAACGCAGCGTCTGTGACGTGCTTCAACATCGAATAGAAATTTTTATTAAAATTAGGGCTTCTCAATTACTTGTAAAGCTAATTTTCGTTTCGTTTCAGCCTTCAGGCTTCTTCCTGTTTATAACTAAAGCCCAGAAGTTAGTTATTCACTCAATGTTTTTCCTCGTAGTGAATTAAGTTAGCAAATAGTAGACGGTAAAATTTTGTATTGATTCTTTAATTAAGGAATGGAAAAGAGGAAGATCAAATTAAATTTGAAGTGAAGATAAATGACGAATTCTGATCCTAAAATCTAATTAAGACCACAACTTCCCAGGAGGCACAAATACAATTTACTTTTCCTATTTCAAAACCTTTCCCTTCATCAACCGGATTTTAATAGAGGATCCCTGAATTGAAATTGGATTTTCAGTATAGATAGAACCCCCCCTACAATATATATTTTACGAAGAATTTTAGATTTAAGGCAGGACCGGAACGGAGCTTCATTTTCCGTTTTCCAGTCTTCCCCAGCTTCCGTTGTGTTCAGGGGTAGCAGATCCCTTGGGTATTTAATTTGACGTCGGGTAAATTAAAAGTGAAATTTGTAAATCAACATTTCTAAGTTTCAAGTCTAATTACCTTTTTGTCTCCGAAAAAAAATCACAGTATTTCTTGAAGACCTTATAAATAATTCAACTTCAGTTCGCCGCCATTCATTCACGTAAATTACGTAATTAAGAGAATTTTTCAGGTAATGAAGCGTTACATTTGGTACCAGTTGCTTGTGGAATATTAAAAAAAAACCGAAAAATAAATTAAAGGCCCAAGTAGATGAAACTTTAGTTTTTTTATTAGGAAACTAGCCAAACTAGCCCCTCTTAGGACGGGCTGGATATAAAAGTGTGAAATTAGTTGTGCCAGTAACCATCTTGCCCTAGAAAGGGCTTGTTTGGCTAGTCTAAGTACAGGGTGTCAAATAAGTACTCACCCCCTGTGGAACTCCACACCGAATGACGTAGGTCAACATTCAATGTCTCATTTTAACCATAATCTTAATGTGGACCTCTGGCATAAATTTCATAAAGATCTGACGGCGCATGCGTAAGTTATTCAAATTTTCGAAAAAAGGAGAGAAGCAAAGCACACGGTAACGAAAAGAGCGAAACGAGTTTCATTCCTTTTTTCCTCTTTTCCATATCATCCTGTGCAACAGCTTTTTATTACTTAAATCTAAATAACTTACGCATGCGCCGTCGGATCTTTCTGAAACTAGTGCCAGAGCTCCATGTTAAGACGATGGTTAAAATGAGACATTGTATGTTGACCTAGGTCATCCGGTTGTTGAGTTACATAGGGGGTCAGTACTTATTTAGCACCCTGTAAATGAAAAATGTCAGTTTTTGGCTTTTTTGGTTGTGGTCGTTCGCTACTATTTGTGAAGGCGCGTGTAGTGGGCGATCAGGTACGGTCGGTTGGACACCTCTGCTTTGAGCAGAGTTGTGTTTGGGTTAGTTTTACTTTCTCCTTATTATCCTCCGGTTGTTGAAGTGTCGGAGCAAGGTGAGGAAGGCAGTTTGGTCGGGTAGAAAGACGGTTTACAGGCTCCGTACAGTGAGAGAAGGAGAAAACTGCCACCTCATCTCACTATTAGTTATTATATATAGAATAGCCAAAAAAGCCCGTCCTAGGACGGACTCCACATACTAAAAGTAAAATAATTTGTGTGCCAGTGCCTGACGACTCATCACTTACCTTTCAGTACTGCCGTTTATTATATTAATAATTTTTGTGATCAACTATAAAAAAAATTGACGTAATCTCAACCTGAGATGCACCTGTGAAATTTCACAAATATTCTGTTTTCTTTTTTAAATTTAATCATTTTTTAGAATTTGTAAATTGGTGGTAAGCAGGGGGTTTGAAAATTTGAGACAACCTGCTCCTTTTTGTTGGCTTCTATTCAAATCTTGTAATAAAAACGAAATGAAATATGAAAGAAATTAGTCTTTTTTTCCTCGCTCAACAACTCAATAGAGAGAATTTAATTTTTATTTCTGTGCTTTCACTTTCACTTTTTTGTTGCGTCAAAGTGAAATAAATTAGTAGGCCAACGAATTTGAACTTAAATCAATTTTGTAATATTATTATAATTTTTTTTTCTTAATTTTAGGCAACGGAATTCCACCGCATTCTAGACTCCTTTTTCAGATTCAGTAGAACACTTGTATTATAATATTCCAAGTCCATTTTGAAGTCGTCTGAAGGGCCTTCAACTTTGACATTTTCGTCAATTGGGTAGATGAAGTGTGCTTGGAAGTATTTGAGAATGGAATAACAATGTCAAGGGAGTAAACAATAGGAAACCCGCACTTTACTGAGTAAATACTTTTAGGAATTGTGTCCTCTGTGTTTTAAACATTATTTCCAATATTTCAATTATTGGAACAAGCAAATAAAGCAAATATTTAGCAAAATTCACCAACGAGTGGCTTAATTTTAGTAGATGCGTGCTAGGTATAATTTACTTTAATAAGCGCATTTTTTCGTAAGTATCCTAATGACCTCTGACCCTTAAAGAAGGTCATTGTAGAACGTTACCAACAGCCAGAGAAAGAAGAGCGTAACGCTTAGAAGAACGTAAGAAAGCCAGTTTTCAAATGTGCGATCTTGCATCCGCAATTTTAACAATTTAAAACTCAGTTTTTTTTATCCATTTTCTTCTGGACCATTTTTAAAATTTTTGTCCTCCATCCATCCACATTCCGCATAAGGTACCGTCAAGTCTCTTCCGTCAATTATTTTTTTGCATCCCATTCGTTGCATGTTTTTTTTTAGAATTTGATTTTCTAATTTTAACATGCTTTAAAATCGCTTGAATATTTTTTGAATATGACACTACTTCTAGAATTCCTGAAAGTAATTCTAGAATTCTGGAAAGTAATTCTAGAATTCTGGAAAGTAATTCTAGAATTCTGGAAAGTAATTCTAGAATTCTGGAAAGTAATTCTAGAATTCTGGAAAGTAATTCTAGAATTCTGGAAAGTAATTCTAGAATTCTGGAAAGTAATTCTAGAATTCTGGAAAGTAATTCTAGAATTCTGGAAAGTAATTCTAGAATTCTGGAAAGTAATTCTAGAATTCTGGAAAGTAATTCTAGAATTCTGGAAAGTAATTCTAGAATTCNATTCTGGAAAGTAATTCTAGAATTCTGGAAAGTAAGTCTAGAATTCTGGAAAGTAAGTCTAGGATTCTGGAAAGTAAGTCTAGAATTCTGGAAAGTAAGTCTAGAATTCTGAAAAGTAAGCCTAGAATTCTGAAAAGTAATTCCAGAAACTTATCCCAAAGCAATCATAGAATAGGAAATAAATGTAACTAATTAGCAAAGAGTCAACAGCAGTTCTTCTTTAAAAATATTTTTTTTAACTCGTGCGGGGGAAAGGATATAATGGAAGAATTAGCCAAGCACGCCCAACCAATTGGAAACGTTTGCAAGAATACGAGTTCCCTCTACAATTTCAAATTAAAGTCAATTTGGAATTGTACATCAATTAGTTGTCCCGATGGAATTGGTGGCTGAGAGCCGAATTGTATACTTCGGCTTCGTCATTCTCATCCATTTTAAGTAACTTGATAACCTTTGACCCGGCGTTATATTTTCTTGAACCAAAATAAGTAAATGTCACCATCAGATACGATTAGGTCATCGACTCCTGAAGGAAAAAGAATGACAATGCTTTAGGTTTTTTGTAACCCCATTTGTCGCCTAATTGTCGCTCCAGCTTACCCTTTTCTGCGACATAAGTTGTCGCTGGTGGGTTAAGTGGATCTGGATCCATTGACAATCGATAAAGAAGCCAGTAGCTGTATCCGACGGGTTGTTCCCGATGACCAGAAATTGTGTGTACGTAGTGACCATTTGGCCAAACGGTAGAGGTAAATCTAGAACGGAGGAAGCGACAAAGGTTCAAATTTCAACATTAAAATCCTTTCCACGAGGGACCACGGTGCCGGAAGTTTGAAGATCCACAGAAATCAATACTTTTAACAACTTACTCAAATGCAGGATCTATTTCCGCTGCTCGTTGCATTACATGGAAGAACGAGGTATTTCGGGGAACTGACATGGTGAGGTTATGTTTCTCAGCAGTGACAGGCTCTGGACCAATCCACAGTGAGTACTTGACAAGGACTAAAAGGGATTGGGTTGTGGACTCAGACTGTTCGGCTGGTACAGAAGGTCCAGATGGTTCTGGACTTTCGGATGAAAATTTTGAAGTTAGTTCTAGCAGCTGTGGGTCTAATGATGTGGGAAGTGTTGGACCGTTTAGAATTTCAGAAGTGACATTGACCTTAGAATTGTTCCAGGTCATTCGAGTTGGGTCATCAGATGCATCTGGTCCAACAATTTGGGACATGATGGCTTCAAGTGGTGTATAGGTATATGATGAGCAGTGGTGTCTCTTTAATTTTAAAATTCCAGCTCCGTTGAGCAGAGTCGAAATGGCAAGAAGAGCATCTGCCGTTCCTAAAACACTGTCCTCAAAGGAACCGTTCAAATTTTGGGACGCTGCCATTCCGATAATCCACCTCGTATCATTCCAAAATGTTCCAAGGTTCTCATCTAGGCCAAGACCCTGTAATGTTACAATTCAAAAATTTATGTGATCGTGTCATGCCATGTCGTGTCATGTAATTTGTGAGAGGGTCATGACCCGACTGACCTGAACTATCAACGCTGTTATATGAATATTACCAAAGGATCCATCAACTTTTTGTAAGGCTCCCAGAGCCTCGTACCCTTCTTTCAAAACTCTTTGAATTCCTTCCAGTGGTCTATGTTCATAGACACATTTCAGCGCCAGTAAGGCCATTGCCCGCGTTTCTAAATAAAAGAAAAAGACACCAAATCGCTTGGAATCAAAATCGCTTATCATTGGACATGAGGCTGGAAGGTTTGTTTACCAACGGAGTGAAGTCGGGTGTCATCACGAGATATCTTGATGAGATAGTGAATTTGGCGACGATGGAGGTGAGTGTCACCAAGACAGGAGACAAGGGAAGAGAGGCTGGAACCAAATGTTTCCGGATATCCAGGGTACTCAAAGTCATCATTCTCTTTTTCAACCAATCCTTCAAGTTTAGAAATTCTATTACTTTTCAAGTGCAAATTTTTTCAAAATACTTTCAAGTATTTTCAAACACTTTTCAAACAAAAACATTCTTACCAACTAAATTATGTCCATAGTAATTTCTGGGATCTCTACAAATTGCATTGAGTGCTAGAGCATAGTATCCAATACGAGCTGGAGGAATTGGCTCTTCCGAATACCTAAGGCCATTAATTAAAAATCTAAATTTTTCTAATAGAGCTACTCTCCTAAGACTCATTAAAAAAAAGTAAATTTAAAATAACAATCAATTAACAAAGGGACTCAAAATTAAAAGAAATTAGGAATCTGTGTAAAATCTAAATTTTTACAATTCGGCTCAAAATTGTAGGACGGCTAAAAACTACTCAAACTTGCTGCTTCCACCTAGTGCATTTTGTAAACAAAAATTGTAAATCTAACCTTAATAACTTGGCTAGTACTTCTACTTCTAACTGCTTAGCAATTAGCATAGCCTCAAGATCATTCTTCTGAGGCCAGTCGTCAACTGCTGCTGAAATGGCTAAAATGACCCGAGCCGTGTCACTTCCCCAGCCAAAGTCTTCACCTCGCTGACTACTAAGCCAGTAGAAGGCTCGATTCTTCATGTCAATTAATTTGTCCAACAATTCTGTTCGGCCTGGATCTGTACTTGAATCTATATAAAAAAAAATCGTGTAAAGTTAACCACTTAATGCTAATTATTAAATGGATTCCAGCACTTTTTAGCCGACTACCGCTCCCCGTCACGCACAAGCTTTTGTACACGTTATATTCTTTTCGTGCATTGTTTTTCGTTTTCAATTTGAGTCATACGATCTGGAGGAGCCCGATAAAAGGAACCAAAAGTATTGGGATAAGTTTTACTTTTTTCGTGGAAAAAAATACTCCCTACCTTCGTGTCTTGGAAGAAAGTTAAAGAGCCTACTTTCACTTTTCTCGTCACAAATTAATTGACTTTAAGAAAACTTTTTGTGAGCATTTTTTGAGGAAAATTTAAACAAAATAAGCCCTGGCTCGGGCTAAAATGGCTTACCTGAAGCGGAAGATTTTGTAACTAAGTAAAAATTGAGAAGCAATAAGAGGAGAGAGGTTCGGCTTGACACCATTGCGACGACGGTGAAAACTACTGCAATGTATTTATCTACACATGTGACACTTGTCTGGCTCCTGCGGAATTTGAGTGGGAGGCAAGAAAAGTGTGGGGTTCATTTGAACTCTAGATACTGGGTCAGAGGTCAAATTTCTTGAATAAGTGCTCTTGAAGGTGCTAGTGTTGTACAGTTAATTGAAACTGGGAGTGCTAAATCAATATCTGTCCGTTGAGGTTGATTCCACAAGTAGAACTAGTCTCCTCTGCGGGAATTTCCGCTGGAAGACTATGCGGGATTTTTGGGTTAGAAGAAAAAGTGGAGAAAGGTGCGGGAATTTCTTGTGCTTTGGCTCTTGGAACCCGAACGCAGAGTGTCTTTATATCTTCTGGATTTTCCCGAGATACACTGTGGAAGTTCCAGGAGGCACGGTGCCTTGCCTTGAGCTGCTGCTCCCACCCTATCCAACATTGCACATGTCCAGTTGCGCCAATTTTTCAATCCAGCCTATACTTTCCTTGCCGTTTTTTTTTTGCTATCCTTTCCGCAGCCTTTAGAAGTTGGCAATAATGTGAATCCTTCCAACACCACTCAAAAGTTTCCACTGTCTCACTCTTGACATTTCACAAATCAGATCCAATCAGACCACAAGGACTCACAGAAGCGATGAGTACCTTCCATTCTTCCTTTTCCAAAGGTTAACCATTCAAATAAAGTCAATTTTGGAATACTTAGTGGAGAAAGTCTTCTTGGATTAATGTACTTTTACTACTCCAAAAATTCAAGCTTTTCCAAGCAAGCAAGCTTGCGTTTTGCTTGCTTTTCAAGCAAGCTTTTTTGTATTATACTACCATTCATAAGGTCATTTCCCTAATCACATCTGACACCAACATTCTGAGGCCGCCATTTCAAATTCGCTTATCCCAGTTTTATCCCATCATGAAATTTGGATACCTCTGATCCAAGATATGACACGGATCTGACACAGATTTAAAACTTTGCTAATTTTTCATTGCAATATTGGGCTACAGCAGTAGCGTAGCCAGCATAAGGATGAGCCCTCTCCCCCAAAAGTTTTCCAAAATCAATTATGTCGTAATTCTAACAAAATTGTTCTGACCCCCACAAAACACAAAATTTTCTTGCAAAATTTTGCAAATGAGCTAGCTTGTAAATATTGCCTTTTTGGCATGTTTTTCCACCATTTTCCACCATGGACACCAATATCTTGCGCCTCACGGCGCAATTTGCTATTTTCCTGAGAGTGGTTCGCGCAGTAGACCTTACATAGCCGTGAAATTGGGTCTGTCACCCCCCGAACCGTGGGGCTGGATACGCCACTGCTGGCCGAAAAATAGTGGGTTACCATCACCAATAGAATATGATTCAGCTCTAGGCTCGAGTGCTGAGTGAAAGTCGAGCCCATTTGAATTTGGGTTCGCTTTCACCAAAAATTTCTTAGCACAGATTACATTGCTACTTAATCAGTGTTCCAATTACGTTTTTGTTGAATTCTATCCACGAGATCAGGTTTCGGGTTAATTGATTTGGTAAATGAGAATGGCAAGCATATTGAGAACAAAACTATTACGAACGAATAACGATTTTTAATTTTTAAAAAAAAATCGTTTTTAGATAACTTGGTACAGACAGTCCTCATTAAGAATGCGTATGAGGAGAAAGTTACCCTATGTGTTAACCTTAAGTGAAAGCGTATTCATACGCATTCTTA